>CM032061.1:10149315-10179660 GCA_018831715.1 Matsumurasca onukii | reverse complement strand
ATATTAAACTGTTACATTCTCTACATAATCTCATTTCACCCTCAGACTCAAGCCGGTTTATAAATGTTGTATTAAATTTCCTTTGAAAAATGAGTTATTCAAGCTGTCAGCATGGTAAGTAACCCAGGCCTGGGACATTAAATGAGCAACGATCCTGACCCCAGGTTGTGTGGTAGAGAGACTGTAGTCCTAACTACCCCTTGCCAACAAGATACACTTTAACTATAACTCTAGGGCTCTGGTATCACACCGCTTTATAAAACTACCACTATTGTCAAAACGTTTCGCCCATACTTTGATGTGGCATCCCTCAGTGACATATCTTAAACCGAAGAGATAATCGAGGTCGAGACTATAGAACGCCGGAGGGTGGGGTTGGGCCAAAATGTGCGTAGTCCTAAAGGTGTCCCATCTACCTGACAGATCATTGTCTGCCAATGGGGCTGTCACTGGCTAAGGCATCCTATTTAGATAGGATTCGCAGGGATTTAAAAGTGCTTGGCCGGTCAATACCCCTAGTAAACAATTAAATGTTAGCCAATACTGGTTTCTATGGTAGATATCTTCAACCATCATCCCTATTAAAGTTGTTTGAATTTTGAAAATTTCATTGCTTCCTGATGACTCGTGGGCGGTAGAACTGCTTTCTAGCCAATACTTTGGTTTTTTCAAATGAAATGGCGTGTTTAGTCTTGAAACTGTGCTCTGCTATGGCTATTTTCTATGTTTTCTGTTTTTGTATGTCTAATGTAAGTTCTTGAACTTAGTTGAGATGAATCATTTTGTTTTTTGCCTATGTAGACTGCCATTACAGCTGAAAGGTACTCTACAACCCAGGTTTGCTTGCTTAGTTTAAACGTGTCCTTAACCGGTCTTGTAATGATTTCTTTATCTTAGTGTAGCCTTTAAGATCGGTTTGACGTCATAAGTTTTCTTTAAGACTTGGCTAATTTTTATCTGGTAGTACCTCCTTGGATGTAAGGTAAGTACGCATGTCTTCGTGAAACTTGAACAATAGAACATAGCTGGTCCCGAGGTTGAGAATTGTTGGTTTTTCTTCCTGGATGTTCCAAGCTCTATTTATCTGTTTTGCATTGTAGCCGTTGAAGAAGGAGTGTTTAGGTTTTTCTCTGTTCAAGTTTCCTGGTTCTATATGTTTAGGGCCTGGTTAATAAGTGTGTTTAAGATACCTCTTCTGTGACAGATGGTATTAGAAGCATGCATTTAGATACCGCATTGTGTGTGTAGGATTTTCAGACGACGTGGTCCTACAGTTCCATCAGCTTCCTAGACGTCATCACATTCTAGAAAGTGCAAGCGTTTCATCTTTTTCTACTTCTAAAGTGAATTTTGCTTGTGATGAATGAGTTCAGGTGATTGAGAAAAACTTCGTAGTTTGTCCTTTCCATGAGGCCATTGCTCCAGACGTCATCAACGTAGCTAAGCCACACACAAGGTTTTATTCAGCTGATTCTAGGGCTTCTTTCTCAAGTGTTCCATGTACAGATTGGCGGCAACAGGGTGTGAGAGTGGGCAGTTCGGCTATTGCCCTTCTGTCTGTTCATAATATTTCCATTGAAATGAAAGTATGTCGACTTGAGACACAACTCTCTTTTCCAGCAGCAGGGATTTGATGACCTTAAATGCTTCCATGGCACTTGCTCAGTCTGAAGCGTCCAACTGGTTTTCTACTAACGGACTTCACTGTAATCATGGCAGACACAGAACATAAAATTAAGCCTAACATTAGAGGAAGAGCTAGAACCTGTAAAGCTTTTAGGTATTTATATAGACAGCAGGCTTAATTGGACTAACCATATTGACAATGTGTGTAAAGGTTTCTCAGTGAATTTCTTGTTCTGGAAACTGAGAGATATAATATCTTTGGACTACCTCAGAACAGCTTATTTTGGCTTATTCCAGTCACACATATCATATGGTCTTATGCTATGGGGACATGCTCAAAATGTCCAAAATTCTTCTAGTTCAAAAGGATTGATACGAACACTCTGTAGGGGTTGGGCCCAGGGAACATTGCAGACCACTCTTTGTTCAGTTAAGCATTCTAACTATAGTAAATTTATACATCTATCACATTTTATTATATACTAAAACTAATCTACATTCTTTTACCCTCAGGCAAGACATACATTACCACAACACTAGGAACAAACTTATCATTGATACACCATATCACAGGCTAACTAAAACTGGATCTTCATATCAGGTAAACTGTTCAAAATTCTTTAATAAATTAGACCGTTCTGCCCACACCTCTTCGTTAAATAATTTCAAAAAATAAAATCTAAAATACCTCCTGAATCATCCATTTTATTCAATACAGGAGTTTCTCGAGACCTCAGTAGATTTAAGATTTTAGTTTAAAACATTGCAACATGTAATTTATTATCTAGCTGTGTTAAACGCATGTAATGCAACTGTTGACTATTCCTATTTCATGTAAATGATCAATGGAAATAAAATGATTTGATTTGATTTGATTTGATTTAAAGGGAACTTGGTTTTCGGGACCAAGTTTCGCGTATTTCGTCACATATCTTAAAGTTACTGTAGCTACAGGTCTGGAAACAGTTTTAGTCAATTTTTCAGTTCATTTCATAAAGTACGCTAAATTGTACATCTTAATTAACAGCCAACAAATACCCGTAGGGCTTCGTTTCAGCAAGAACTGAAATTCAGACGAAATCTTTCACCCTGTATAACTTGGTAACTAAGCATTTTCGGACCTATGTTAATTAGAACTTTTTTTCTTCTTTGATGTGAGGATCTGCCTGATGACTTATGGGCACCTTTTTCAGAACACCCTGTATAATGAAACGTCGTAGAAAAGTAGTTTGGTTCCTACAAATCTCCTGAGTCAAATAGCAAAACTTTATATATAGGTTACATTTCTTAATTCCTTTAGATGCATCCGTTCACGAGACACGCTCACGTGTGCTAACGCTTTTATCAATGTGACCTATGACTTATAGTAAATAAAAGTCCGGCTATTTCCAGTTAAGTCTTAAGGTTTTATTGACAGGTGAATAGACTTTCTTTAGATTGTTTTACATGTTTATCCGTTCAAATAAGGTTTATCACAATTGAGAGTCTATTAAAGTAACTTTATAGTCACAGTTAGGTTTTAAAATAATTTCAAAATGTTCAATTCAAACTTTAAGCATAGAGATTACACATTTTAAAGTTGATAATAGTGGCGGCGGAGATCAATTTAATTATAAATTTTGGACTTTTCCTGCAACTTGGAAGTTAACCACTTTCTAGGTTTGAGAGTTTCCATCTGCTCAAAACGTAGGAATAATTTTCTTTTAAAAATGGATGAGTGATGAGTGGTAGTATGAATTATGATGTGTAGTCTTGTTACAAACTAAGGCCACTCTCTTTTCCTTAGAATTCATTAATTATGTGGCCAATGGAATACAAGGACCAACGGCTTAACGTGATTCCAAAACACATGATGGTCTATATGTCAAAACGATGGTGGGAGTTGATCATATCTCAATCTCAACTGTAGACTATCAAACCTTTAACCTAATCACCTCAAAACCTGACCTCCATGAAGCTATTACAGGACCATGCACGAGTTATCAGAACATTAGTTAAGTGGCATTGTGTAAAACTTACGAAAAAACACTAATTTGAACAATAATCCTTAACAACCTGTTTAAACTGATTAGATTATTTTTACACTTCACTTTGTTGAAATTTGCTTTGAAGCTAAGAAAAAATTATAACTTATAATTAACTTTAAATAGTGAAAAGTTTAAACTTATCATACAGTTTATTCAATAAGAATTTTTAAAACTTGTAAAAGTATTATAAATATGGAAATTAAACTTTATAGTTTTGAGTTCAGGCAAAAATGAGTAGGGTTTTATCATAAGGAAAGTCTATTCATATCAATTCACCGAGATAAAACTCTATAAGACTTGATTGAAACAGTAGGAATTTATTTCCTAAGGTATATATAATAAAACTGTTACCTTAATCACCAATGCAAAATAACACAATGCTATTAAAACTCACTACCTTATTATTTCGTCTAGAGAACTAAACTCAATGGCAACTGATTAGACATTATATGAACAATTCAAGCTTTTTATTGTATATAATTTTATTTCATTTGAGTAGAAAATTAAACAAAATAGCCTGGAAAAATTTAAACACAACAGTAGTAAGAAAATATTGTACCTTGTGATACTATACTTGTGAACAACCAAATTATATATTTTTATTAGGAATCATCTTTTATGTGTATATATAATACACTCTTTTGATATTTGAGATGGGAATAAAAGAAAAGGTTCAATAAAACATCACGTGGGGAAAGCCACAACAGGAGTCTGCACTTAAGCTTATACTTCACCTGTTCTGCTGTAGACCGTCTCGCTCTGTGTGGTGCTTTAGTTAATAACTAGATAATTATAGTTTCCCTACATTGCTTTACGCACTTTAATAATACTTAAGTGAATTCCTACTTTTCTTTGAAAGTATATGACACGAAACCATTTACGCTGAGTGATTTATAATTTGACCCCAATTCAAACCAAGTAATATATTTTTAATTTACATCTAGTGAACAAACGTTGGGCAAAAGACAGTCTGTAGGTACAGATACAAGAAGCCTCAGCTTATTCTAAGAAGATATTCTAATATTATCTTAAACTAAGTAATTGAGTCGTAAGACCTTCAGAAAGCTTTTAGTTAGTTTGGGAGAGAGGCAGTCCTCTAATCGGACCCTAGGTTTGAGTCCTTCATCCTCGGTATCTATCGCTTGTTTGACGTGATTTTTCTTCAGTACAAACTGAAGTAAATGTGTACTGAGTATAGCTGTGAGTACAGCTCTTCTAGGTAGACAATCAGAGTCAGACCGCTGCACTCATGTCACAAATCTGCCACGGGAGTGAGGAGAATCGCCTGTACCAGGGTAACGCTTCGTCCTTTGACCTCGAGGCCTTTGCATATGGTAACAATGCAGAACATAGACCGTTTGTTTTTCCCATGGCAAGCTGGATTCGTTTTGCGATAGCGTTTTGGTCAAACGCCTTCGGTTATTTGCTAATAATAATCTCGCAAAAGTAGTTGTTCCTCTAAAGATGTAGTTTCGGTGCTTGGTCAAGCTAAAAAGACTAGGTGGTCGCCCCACTCGCGTTGACGCTTCGTCGTTGTTGCCTTTGTTTGCTTATTCCCAGTTCACAAGATCATGTACAGTTAGGTTTCGGCCCGTATCCTTATGACTTATGGATAGGTTGCTATTTTTTTGCAAGTTTGCTGTATTAGAGTGGTTTACATTTCTCTTACTAACGCGCCGTCCTTTAGCCTCGCAAATTAGTACCGGTTTTTTTGCTAATTGTCACTTTTGTGTTTTCCGGCTTTGCTTTAACTTAAAACTTTTAAACTACTGTATGTAGAGCGAGCTGATTTCTGAACATTTTATAAGTTGAATCTTTTTGTACAGTTATGTACATATTTAATCATGTTGAAATTAACGCAAATGCTGTTTAAATGTACGAGTAGTTCACGCTTACCCTCAAAATGTCTGATTGTTTCGAATTTTCTCCAGAAATATACGTATTTTAAACGTATCAGGGTACAATTTTGAGTAAGTTATGTTCTGGACAGAACGGTACCATTATCATATACTTCAATCACATCAAAATGAAAACATCATCAGCTTAAAATACGGTAACAAAACCGTATTTGCGTAAAATGTATCAGAAGATTTTATAAGTTTTACAGTACTTAAAACACTTTATGGAAACCATTTTGTAAAATTTGATTTTAATAATTAGTCTTGTACATTTACCATTTTATAGCCTTGCCGAAGTGATACCTATACTACTAAGCACGCAAGGAGTACACGTTTCAGCATGATATTTTGGACATTTTATTCTTGTTTACAGAATCTATAAAGGGTTTCAAAGCTTGTAAAATAGTTTTTTTGTTGAAAACTTAGCTATGCACAGAATCTTATCATTACCGGGTTTATTATATTAAAATTAAGTGTCTATGGCTATCAAACTTATATGAAGTGCTAAAATTACGTGTTTTTAGCGAGAAGGAGGCCATAGCTCGGTAAATATGAGTATAATCACATTAAAATATATATTTTCTTAAAGACATTAAATTTTACCCTCACTTGGTCCTTCAAAACTTTGATCAGATGTTTAGTTCGGTATTTATAACTCTATAAATACAAACAAAGAAATGTTTTAGAGTATTTTTAGACGAAAATAGCAGTTTATTTCAGCAACACTCAAATATTTGAAAATCTTAAGGCTACTTCCTTGTTGAGAATTTAATTTTACATCGAAATAGTGCTATTGAAGCCCTATTTTAGTTCAAAATAGTGTTTTTACCACGCAAAATACGCATCAGGTACACGGGTTTTTGAGATTTTTTGAGGTTTTTTAACCTTTTTATATAGAAATATTAGTCCGATCAAAACTATATTTAAATGAGATCACTATGGAGTTAAGATCTAATAATCAACGCAAACTGGTGTAAAATGATGGCCGCGTTCAAAAGTTATTCGTGATTAGGCATAAAAACAATAAAAATTACGTGTTTTTGAGCGAGAAGGAGGTCATAGCTCGGTAAATATGAATATAATCATAACAAATATATATATTTTCTTAAAGACAATTAAATTTGACCTCACTTGGTTCCTTCAAATCTTTGATCAAGTGTATAGTTTGCGTCTATAACTCTGTAAATACAAACAAAGACATTTTTCGAGTATTTTAGACGAAAATATCTGTTTATCTCAACAACACCCAAGTTTTAGAGGAACTTAAGACTACCACCTTCTGGTTCGAAATAGGTTTTTACCATGCAAAATACGCAACAAGTACACGGGTTTTGATATTTTTTGAGGTTTTTTACTTTTTATATAGAAATATAAGTCTGATCAAAAGATATTTAAATGGGACCACTATGGGTATAGCCCTACCAAACAAAACAAACCGCATCAAAATCGGTGCTGTCATTCCAGAGAAATCCGTGGACAGACATAGATTAAAAAAAAAAGTCTCACTTTGACTTGAGTAACCTCCTCCTTTTTGAAGTCGGTTAAAAACTAGATTAGAGTCGAGATGATGCAAGATGTTGTAAATGAAAAAACCGTGACAAAAAACAAGATTATAGCGGAAACAAGTTCAATTTTCAGCCAGATATTCCCCAAAGCTCTGTTATTTCTCAACTGCTTTTATGATTTTGGTGTTAACATACAGGTAATGCCCTTTATATTTAAAGCGTGAAACTTTACATTTTATTGTAAACCACCTTTGTTAATTAATTAGGGTGTAATAACAAAAATTCCCTAAATATGCTCTTTAAAACGCTTACCATTTTAAATGGAAAGATTCTATCATACTTAGACTTTTCTATTGTTCCTCGTGCTTAGATATGATTTTATATTGTTTAAAACTGGAAAGCGATAAGTGGTGACGGAGAAAATGTCAAAGATAAGTAAAACAAGTGGCAAATACCTACAAAGCGTTTTGGAAAATATCATTATAATTTATTGTATGTATATCTTTATTTGACTTAATAAATCCAACCCCAGAATGTGTAACATTAAAGACATAGTTTAGAACACCCTTATATAATTATGAGGGATATATCATGACATACGCACGTTAGGGTTGACAATGTGTCTCTATCACGAAATGATAACACCTTACCCAGTAATCAGAACTAGTCTTTATATCCATGTAGTTAATTCTCGAATCTGTATATATCCTCGAATCTGTTTATACATACCGTAGGTTCAGTTCGCAAATATTTTATAAGTACAATAATAAGCATAGTTATATTTCTTTGTAATAAAACAAAAGTTAAATACTAATGGGTCATTTTCTGATGCCGCAACGGGAAAATCATTACACTCACTTGATGGTGGTTAAATTTGAAAAGGCCTTAAGAAGACGGAACAACAAAGAAAACATATTTCAAACACAATTGCAAGGAATATTACACTATTGAATAATACAGTATCTTCCCGAAACAGCAAGCCCATCCACGCAACCGCATGTTCACCGAAACCGCAGCACAGCAAATCCGTGATAACAAACGTGGCCTGTTTTGAGCTGTGTGTTCATTTATACGAGGATAGTTGATGGATAAAACTGAACGTTACGAGTCCAAGCAAAGAGATAGAAAACAGTGATCCAAGCCCACTAATAGTCCCTATATAAACCCACTGAAAAGCCCAATTAAAAATGTACCCATTGAGTATAAAATTTGGAATCAATCAAGGTTCACAAGGTGTGCTCTTAAACTATGGCTGAGTCTAGAATCTTCCAATTTAAACCCTGATATTGTGAGTGTCAATAAAATATCTAGCGTTATGTAGAACGATTTTTACATTACAAAAGTAAGTCGAAAATGTCTAGCAACTCGATTCGAGTTTATTTAGTTGTAATTTTAGAAATTTTCGAAAATAATTAATTATTTAAAAACCTTTATGTATACAGAAACTTGGTATCTAAACTTAATGATTGTTTTCTAATAAAATCTTTCAAAAGTATTTTTATCTAACTTATCGAATTTCTCGAAAACAGCGGCCATTTAAAAGATTCATAGTCAAATGGAACGCCTGAATTTGATTTTGAAATTTTTAAATGGCTGTCATATTTGAAATTTGATATTAATTTTGGAAGATTTTATTAGGAAAACAAATAAGGCTTATACCAAGTTTTTACGAAATATCTCTAAAAGGTTTTTGAATTATTGATTATTTTCAAAAATTCACAAAATGGTGGATTACAGCAAAATGTTACTGGATGTTTTTGACTTATTTGTATGTAAAATCCGGTTCTTCCTAGCGCTACAATTTGTTGTAAGACATTATTTATGTGTTGTACACTATAAAAAAAATCTTATTTTCCTGACGTTTGGTAAAAACCTTTAACAACTTAAAAAGAAACGGGTTTTGGCTGATAAATCATCTTATTATTGCAAGCGAGAATAATGTGAGGATTAGGATGAATAACCACAACAAAACAAGGAGAGGTTATCGAATTTTCTTACACATTTATATCTTATAGGTGTTTATAGAATTCATTTTGGTAACCTTCATCTCGCTTGATTAAAGTGTACTATCATTCCAGGACAGAATCTACTGGAAAGGGTTGCCATTATAATAGTTGTAACAAAATAGGGTATATTTTGAACAATTTTAATTTTATTATTAGGACTAGTTGCAGGACAACCATCGAAATAATCTAACTCTGTATAGTATACAATTAACTAAACACAAAAAATATGTTTAGTTTTTAGTTACTGTATAGACGGTTGAATATGAGATGATTCTCGAAACCGTCCTGTGTAAACTAAATACTGTTCAAGAATACATGTAACATTTGTAACCCTTGTTACATTTGTTAATATTTGAAAACTATTAAGGACACTATTTCTTCAAAGCACCTATCAGTGGGGTCAAAGCATCTCTAATAAGAGCGGTGGGTCAAAACTCAAGGAAATTCAACAGGGTTAACATATTACCAAATCCAGACACCCAACAAAGAAACAAAGTAGCCTACTTTTCATTGCTAGGACTAGATGTTCTCAATTGCTTGTAAATACCAAATTGTCATGACTTAATTAATAGAGAATGCTAATAATTTTATACCAGTTAGCTACTCTCAGTTAGAACGTTTTAACGCTTTGAAAATATCCTGCTATGGAGAACTGAACGATTGTGTTTAATACTTTAACATATAATTTAAAAACTAGTTTGCCAAAGTCAAACTATGTTCATTTCTAAACTGAGTCACCATACTAATAATTATAACAATGAACGTAAACCTCTATTTACGTTAGATAAACATATCGTTAAAAAGTGCAGTAAATTTCTAGGAATCACATTGATAAAAATTCATTGTGAGATTCTCAAATAGAAGTTAGTTTTTATGTTTTTCTTCTTCAAAATTTGCCTGAAATTCTGAGCTGCGTGACTTTAGGAACCGTCTATATTGGTCTGATTCACCCTACATAAATTATGAAATTTCTTATGTATTTGTTCAAAAAATTTATGCAATTTTAACTTTACAAAAAAGCCATCCGACTTTCTTATGGCAAGACTTAGTGAATCTTGTAGGGAAATATTCAACACCCTAAGAATTTTGACCCTGCCTGCATGTGTACATTTTTAAAACAAATTATTTTTTCTAACAAAGTATGATTTAGAGACAGGGGCTAGTCTTAATACCACATTCCTACAGTACTAGGCACGCTAATCAGAATGCGAACAGTTCTACCATAGACTCTATATACATGTTCAGCTTCCCGTAGCTGGAGTTAGTCTGTACAATAAATTACCCTAAATATTAGATCAGAACTGATTTAAAGATATTTAAAAGAAAGCTAAAACAATACCATTTAACAAACCATTTTATAGTGACGTTGAAAGTTCATTTGTAGCTCAAATTAAATAAACATTTCAAGAGGAGGCTTCACTTATTTACTTTCAGGATGTAACTTTTACTAAATCTTCATTTGAATGTTTGCAACTATAACTAAACCAATTGCGGTATTGTTATATAATTTTAAAATTCTAGTACATGTCAAAAATTATTATACCATGTCAACACAATCCAAACATTAAATAACCTTAACAAATTTGAATGTATAAATGTAGGCTCATAGTGTAATCCCACTTAGTAATGTTATCATAAAGTAGTAATGTTATTATCCTGAATAGAATTTTGTTAGTGCTATCCTGGTAAGATAGGAAGAAAAGGTCTACGTTGATAGTTCCCTAAACATTTGAATCTAATAACGGTATTTGATAAATACCTCCTTGGTGGGATCGAGTAGCATTTTAACATAGTTTCACAAAGCTTTCTAATTCTCTGATATGAGCTCAAGTTCAGTTGTAAGCACAGGTTATACTTTGTTCACCGAGTAGTAAACAATAATTTGTGGACGCATAAATGAACTCTAGAGTTTGACCAGACTAGTTTACATTGTTTTTCCTTATCATAAAAGGAAAACACATTTTAACATTTTAATACAGTTGATTAATTTATTTTGCTACATATAGTGAAACCCACGTGTTTTGCCAAATTACTTGAAACAAATAGATATTTACAAAAGACACAAGCTTTATGGAAGTTTGAAACAACGACCCACAATACTACCTGTATGAATGATACATGATTTACACACTATGTCAACTTTTAAAAAAATGTTCAAAATGAGTTTTGGGGTTAGGATTGGTCTCATTTCAAGGTCTGAGCCTGGATCGGACGGTTTGAAAATATCTCATTTTTCCAAAGTCTGATAAAAGTGTTTGAACAGAATATGGCCGTAGCAGTGTTTTGACCATGAAGAGACAACATCGCTAGACAGGTCAATTGTGCTCTGAGCACAAAGAGGATTGATGAGTCAGTTCGTACTAGGGAGACATACAGTAGCAGGAGCAGAAAGAACACAATTCATCCCACCATGACCTGCATTCTACAACATTAATGTGGTTTCACAGCCTGCCAGTGATTTCAGGCTAGTAAATGTCTTTTTAACGTGTTGTAACCTAATAGAGCTCTGTAGACTCATACATGTGGTGTCCAGTAATTAGGGAATCAAACTTCACTAGGTGATTTTTCAAGTCAAAATAAATTCCATTAACACCCATTAACACATAGTGATTTCTTGCCTAGTTTTCCGTCTGTGTTTTTTACTAAATAATTCTATCTCATGAGATAAATAAAATTATAAACCCAAAACTTTAACATTGATAGTGTAGTAAAATCCATGGTTTGAATAATAAATTTGAGTTATTATCTCTAACGGCTTCAAAATGATGGTCATAATTGATTTTCTTAAGCCTATAAATCAAGCTCTAAAGTTTGAGGCACCTCTAAATTTACATTTAAGAAAAACATATGTAAATAAAGTAGTGCGCTTCAGAACAACCTATTTCACCTGTAGTTAATCATTCACAGAACAACAAAAGTGGCTATAAACAGTTTGGCTACGTTTTGTTAAATTGTATTTTACCATAAAGCTTTAAGCGTCATGGTATTAATCTTAGTATGGCCACCATGTTGTAACTAAAAAGTAATTAAAATTATTTCTGTAATGTTGAATTTGATTATACTAACAAGTGAGCACACAGTTTTGAGTTTACGTATTGTACCTTGATGTAAGAATTATTTAGTAATAAAGACAGACGGATAGACATATTTAAAACTCTAAATTATTTAAAGTTACCGTCTTAGCAAATCATGGTGGTAAAATACATAACAAACTCTATCATATTTGTATGAAATTTGTAAGAACTATTCCCAGTTTAGTATTCATGGCTCTTTATTATAAATTCAAAAAGTAGTGCAATACAAGCTCTGTACACCACAACTTTATTTTAATGCAAATTTCTATTATTTCTAAATCAACGCGTTCCTAAATCATGGTAATTATATTATCCACGAGCAAACACATTGACCCTCAAATCCAATGAGTAAAACACTGCCATAACACAACTCTAAATAATAACGTGCTTCTGGTTATGCAGCTGCTAGAGAGGTTAGATGTGAAGGATATATATTTCCTTTCTGACATACCGACCTGAATTCCAGTACATTATGCAGCTTGTGTTTCATGTCAGAATCATATTTCATCAGACTTTATAGAAACCTTTCACATAAAAAAAGATCATGCTTAACCAGACAAATGGAAAACTACCGTAGGACAGCTGTTGAAATCAAACATTTATTACCATCACGCTGATTCAAAAATAGCTTATTGTTACTGCGCTTCCAATTAAAGTGGATCATATTCCATTTACTGAAGAAAAAAAATAAAAAATAATTAAAAAACTCTTTTCATTTATTTATGTTTACTTTAAATAGCGGAACTTGTTTAAGGCACACTTATGGTCCCAGTAGTATACTCGAAAACACTTTTTGATGATTTCCATTTACCCTGTATCCCCTAAGAGCCTAACTATTTTAACCATATGTTGTTTCTTTTCTGAGTTAATTTAAAATAGTTTATTGTTACAGCGTATAATTTAAGTATGTAACTTTATGACATTCATTGTAATGATATAGCACATTTGATGTAAAACATCTACCCCATACCCCTATAAATTTATGGAATATATATAAAGTTCATGTGTTGCTATAGTAGTACTTTAAAACATTTAACGTTTTCTCCATTTACCCTTTAATTGGCTGATCTCACCCATATTTTGTGTTAAAACGCCAAAACGTAAATATTGTAGTAAGTAAGCCGATGTATTGCACTGAATAGTTTTAGCTTTTGATATGCTAAAATATTTTCACTTAATTACTAAAAGTCTACGAAATAACAAAGTAAATTCTAGGCTTGTAAACATGATGTTTTATTTGAACCTTTACATTTGTAGTTTAGCGATTTCAAATACTTTTTTAATGAAGCACGACCATTTTTCATTTTAACAACGTCTAACAATGGTAAAGTTTGACCCAAATGATGTCAATAGGTGATTTAGACCACCTTCCTACATGTATCAAACCACACAAAAAACTAACCTGCATTGTAGCCTAGAAATTCTACCTCTGATACGCTTCATCTGCACTCATTGTCCAGTATTACGTGTTCATATGGCAGTTCTATAGGCACTAACGGTTAATACACCATCTATAGTAGCGTAGATTTTAATTGCTAGTACGGAGTTTGGGAGAAGGTAGATAGGAAACATATGGGGTACGAGTAAAGGTGTTGTTTGATAAAATTGACCTTTGTGGTTGAGCACACGTGGGATTAAAAGCTTACCTGCTAACTCGAACAAAGCACGAACATATCAGAGCCTTACATATCTTGAAACCTTTTCTCTTTATGAGCTGGTTTTTACCATAAAATAGGAGGGTTCAAGTAGGTGAAATAATCTAAAGATGGCATTATTCTGTTTATACCTAGAAAATAGCTAAGGGAAGTGTATTGAAATATTGTTTTAGATACACTTTTGTTATTTAACCTTACAAAATTGTGTATATCGTAGTAACTATATCAGATAAATAAATAATTTGTACGTATAAGCAATAAATTAATTGTAAGGTAAATAACAAAATTCCAATATCTAAATCATTATTGTAACATGCCATTGTTTACTGTTTACCGTTTTAAGTCTTAACAGTAAAACACATGTCTGTGCAAACTTGTAGTAATTTTGGTACTTTGAAACATTTTTACAAGGGAGTAATATATAAGCTACTGTACAACTTTTGGCAGCAGTTTTATGGGAGCTTTTTACCTTTTCTTCAAGTTACAGGAACAAATAATAACAATATGACTTTTTTGATGAGTTGACACATATGTCGTGTAAACTACTTTAATGGTAAATAACAATTTGATTTAATTGTACTCCTAGCTAAGTAGTATTTAATTTAAAAGTACTAAATCGTCTGAATGTAAAACCGGTTTCGTAGGAAAACTACTGTTGTTGGAAGTTTATTTTAGTTCCATAGAAACTCCAACGCAAAGTGAAACAATTTTGAGACTGAAAGCATCTAGACAGGTGCTGAAAGCAAGGTATACATAAGCAAGAAAGATTATATATTAAATTTTTTTATAAGTAAACTTTATATACACGGCACAAAGCAGCTTTTAGAAAAAGAGTTAAATATATTTTGAGGAGTAAGCCTGATTTATAACTATTGCCGCCATTTAACGTCAATGAGAATATTATCCGGGATTTTTGTGATCACTTGAACCCTTTGTAATCCCATTAACATCTGTATGTATATATACAGAGCTGAATATTTTATTAAACCCGTGGTCGATTTCTGATTCCTCTTTCTTTGTTTGTTTCTTAGGGTTAAGGTAATTCGTTATGGTTTACGGTGCTTACTTCCGGCTGGAGGTACGCTGTAATTGATCACTTTTATTCTAATTCTATATCCTGGTTTGGGTCTCAGCCGATAGTCCGGTGCTTGTAGTACAATTACATTTGTTAAACGCCCTTTTCAGATTGGTGTTTCAAGAATTGGAATTTAACATACTAAATTAGATCTTTATAATTCCTTTTTGTGTCAGATAATACGGTTTTTGTTCCTCAATTCTAATACAGTTTTATTACTGATTGTTTTACTAAGCCAAAGTACGTCTTATTTTGTTTTCTTTTAACTCGTTTACCACAAGCGTAGCCTGTAGTTTTTGGGAGTTTCCTGTAGTAGCTTTAAATTAGGTTGGCCAGTACTTCTCAAGGCTTTTGTTAAAGCTCTTTGATCGGTCAGTTAACCTAAGACCTAATTTCGCCATTGTGGGACTACATCAAAGTGAACGATTACTCGGGTAAGTAAGAGAGGCAATGAAAATGTGGGTTTTTTGCACGCAGTTGTAATTTGGGTAAGAAATTGAGGTTGCTCTAAAAATACCCCATTAAAGCTTTCAACAAAGCTGTAGTAGTTAATTAAAAACACTTTTTAACGAAAATTGACTGTAACACCAACAAATGTTATAAAAGTGTGAATACTAGTAATGCAATTTCGTATTGTTTTACATGACACATTTTAGGTAAACACATGTAGTTAGTGAACAAACATAATTTATTCATTATATTCACAGGTTACAGTTGCAATTATAAATATAATAAATATTATGTTATCATTATTATAAAATATTATCAATGCGCAACAATTCATTTGCCATTTTGTAGACTACAATTTAGAGCGTTATAATCTTCATTCACTTTAAAAAAATATTGAGTCGGTGCTGCTTCTTTCTTAGATAATATTGCTTCAGCAGCACCGACTCAATATTTTTTTAAAGAATGAAGATTATAACAACTCCTAAATTGTAGTCTACAATATGGCAAATAGTGTGCGCATTTGATAGTATTTTTATATGTATTAGCAAAATAATATTTATTATATTGGTTACCATGAAATGGGTACAGCTGTAATATCTTACTGTAGTGTAATGGATAAATTATTGTTTGTTCGCGTAACACATCAGTAACCCATTGTTTATAAATGTATCATGTAAAGCAATACAGGATTGCATTACCTAATTATTTCACACTTTTTATAGCATTTTACTGTTGGATTGTTTTTGAAGTCGGTCCAATTTTTTTGTTAAAAAGTGTTTATTTCACAATTTTTGATATTTATTCTTTTCAATCTTTATTTGAAGTCAGATTGTTTTTGTAAAGTAATTCCAATTATACAAATGTAATAGGCGGATGGTTAAACAAAATACAGTAACGGCAAAGAAAATATTGATTCAATTTTTGAAGCTGTTAAATGATTTTGTACGTGTAGTGTAATGTAATTATATTATCTCGAACTTAGTAATTAAGTCATGAGGTCTTGAAATTAAAGTAGTTGAATCATATAATATTTATTAAAAAAAAGCTTTCAGCCAGTTTGGGGAGAAGCAGCCCTCTAATCGACCCTAGGGTTGAGTCCTTCATCCCTGTATCAATCGCTGGTTTGACGTGATTTTCTTCAGTACAAACTGAAGTAAATGTGTACTGAGTATAGCTGTGAGTACAGCTCTTCTAGGTAGACAATTAGACCGCTGCACTCAAGACACAAATCTGCTACACGGGAGTGGAAAGAATCGCCTGGATCACGGTAACGCTTCGTCCTTTGGCCTCGAGGCCTTTGCTTATGGTAACAATGCAGATCATAGGCCGTTTGCTTTTCCCATGGCTTGCTCGAAGGATCAATTATGATTGGCTTCGCTCGCGGTAGCGTTTGCCGAACGGGTATGGGACATCAGGGTGACGATTTGGCTATGGCTCGTTGGTTACAAGCCTTCGGTCTTTCTAATAATAAGCTCGCAGGAGTAGTTCACTTCTGAAATGTAGTTTCGGTGCTTGGTCAAGCTAAAAGGACTAGGTGGTTCGCTCCACTCGCATTGACGCTTCGTTGTTGCTGGCCTTTCATTTGCTTATTGCCTCACAAGATCATGTTTAGTTAGGTTTCGGCCCGCATCCTTATCTTATGAGTAGTTTGCTCTTCCTTTAGCAAGTTTGTTATATTATGAGCCGTTTACATTGCTCATAGTAACGCGTCGTCCTTTAGGCAAATTAGTAGAGATTTATTTTCTGTCACTTTTGTGTTTTCTAACTTTGTTTTTCGAACTTTTAAAAGTTTTAAAATATGTCGGGCGAGCTATTTTCTGAACTATTTATAAGTTAAAGTTGTTTGTACGGTTATGTACATAATTTATTAATGTTGAAATTAACACAAATGCAGTTCAGATTTACGAGTAGTTCACGCTTACCCTTAAAGTGTCTGATTGTTTCGAAATTTTCTCCAGTAATATACGTATTTTAAACGTATCAGGGTACAATTTTGAGTAGGTTATGTTCTGGACAGAACGGTACCATTATCATATCATATACATCCATCACATCGAAATGATAACATCATCAGCTTAAACGGGAACCCCGTGTTTGCGTAAATGTATCGTTTTTAACATCATAAAACATTTTATGGAAACCACGTTGTAGAAAATTCATTCCACGAAGTCTGCACACGCAACAAGTACACGGTTTTTGAGGATTTTGGACATTTTTACTATATAGGAAATATAAGTTTGATCAAAATGAATTTTAAATGGACCACTATGGGAGTTATCAAGACCACCAATCAAAAGCTAAACTGGGTGTAAAACGGTGCCCGCGTTCAAAAGTAATTCGTGAACAGGACATAAAAAAAAAAAAAAATCGCCCAAAGTCATCCTTGTATAACCTCCTGTTTCAATTGAAGTCGGTCAAAAATATCTATTTATCTCAACAACACCCAAGATTTAGAAGAACTTAAGACTACTACCTTGTTGCAAATTTAATTCTACATCGAAATAGTGCTATAGAAATCCATTTCCGGTTCTAAATAGTGTTTTTACCACGTAAAATAAGCAACACATGGAATTTCGAGAATTTTTGAGGTTTTTACTTTTTTTTATATAGAAATATAAGTCTGATCAAAAGATATTTAAATGGGACGACTATGGAGTAAAGATCTACCAATCAACGCAAACTGTGTAAAATGATGCTCGCGTTCAAAAGTAATTCGTGAACAGACATAAAAATAATAAAAATTACGTGTTTTTGAGCGAGAAGGAGGTCATAGCTCGGTAAATTCGAATATAATCATAATAAATATATATATTCTTAAAGACAACTAAATTTGACCTCACTGGTTCCTTCAAATCTTTGGTCAAGTGTATATTTTGGCGTCTAGAACTCTGTAAATACAAACAAAGACATTTTTTCGAGTATTTTAGACGAAATATCTATTTATCTCAACAACACCCAAGATTTAGAAGAACTTAAGACTACTACCTTGTTGAAAATTTAATTCTACATCGAAATAGTGCTATAGAAATCCATTTCCGGTTCGAAATAGTGTTTTTACCACGCAAAACACGCAACAAGTACACGGATTTTGAGATTTTTGAGGTTTTTTACTTTTTTATATAGAAATATAAGTCCGATCAAAATGATTTTTAAATGGGACCACTATGGAGTTAAGATCTACCAATCAAAGCAAACTGGGTGTAAAACGGTGCCCGCGTTCAAAAGTAATTCGTGAACAGACATAAAAAAAAAAATCGCCCAAAGTCAACTTGTATAACCTCCTCGTTTCACTGAAGTCGGTCAAAAGTAAACTGTGATGATATAAACTAATGTATAAAAACAATAACGAATGAAAACAGCCGTTAAGATATTTTGTAATTGTAATTTCGATTTTGTATTCGAAAGTACATTACTCTTTTCCTTTAAGATGTAGGGAGGTAATACACATCATGGTTTACAAACTTAACTTTCAAGCATATTAGAACTAATGATATTTGTATTTTTATCATATCAACGCAAACAAATTTGGACATTTGGTAAAATAACATGTTTAAAAGTACCTGTTTATTGGTCATAATAAAGAATTTTTGTTGATTTTCTTCAATTGTTGTGAATAGCAAAGTAATGAAGTAAATGTACGTTAAAATATAGTGTTGGTTCGAACTGTTCTTTAGGCAAACTGATTTTTATAGCTGAGAAAATCATCGTTTTGTATATTTTATTATTTAACAAATGAGATAATAAGAAACCCATTATTATTTTAAAAATGTAAGTTTTCTTTATGGAAATGCTTTTGCTAAATCCTATTTATTCAAACCTCTATTTCTAGTCCTTGATGTCAGGTGCAACCATTGGTGCAAACCAGTTCACACTTTGATTGTCAAACAGCTATTTGTACAGCTTTTCTGTGACAGGAACAGTGTAATAAATATAACTGTAATCTACACTATAGATAAATGGTTTTCTGTCAAAACCTGTTCTAGTAAACATGTAATGGTATTTGTTTAGCTAACACGTCTGATCAAGCCAATTCCTAGTTGACCTCGTCGGAAATTTACCTGAAATTCTCTACAATGTCTTATAACTAAATTAAACTGTTATTAAACATTGATTTAAGCAGCATTTGATGTATAAAAACCTTTGAAAATAAAATTAAATGTAAACATTAAACTAATATTGTGCGTTGTTATTTGTAATAATAATAGCCTTGACATAGTGCTATTATGCGTGGTTCAACCGTGTTATATTTTGGACTTGGGTTATTTCCGACACATAAAGCCAGTTATTATATAATGTACTGTTGTAATGTAATTGGAAATAATCTTTTACAGCACATAAATTAATAGAACACGCGGAGATTAATAGCAATCAGAATTGTAATGGTTGTAAATTCCAACAGTTTTTTTAGCTTTTTAATATTATATACGTTAATGTCTGTCTGATCTTCATCACTGTCATTTATTTTCAAAAGACATTGTTTTCAAGTTCTTAAGCATCAGAAAATTAAGTTTTCATGTTGAATAACCGGTACTCACAAATTAGCGAACTGAACTGAATTGCTCCAAAGAACGTACCTGAAAGAAGAACATTTATTATCAATATTGATATTCCCAGAAAACAAGTCAAATAGCCAGAAGTACAAAAGAATAATTGAAATATAGAGAACTCTTCAGGTTTGTTTAGTCATGAGTTATGTTTATATTAATCATGGTTGCTTCCTTAAGTATACAAAATATATCAAAGATCTCGAAATCCGTATAAAATAAAATATCAGCTCCATGTCAAGTAAGAAAACATACACGTAATGGATTTCTGAGCGAACAGGAAAGATTTAACGACCTTACAACGGCATGGCAAAGGTTTTACAGTCCAGACAGAGCTGTTTGAAAGGAACTATACTGTAAAAAGATTGCTTGTTTCTTGGGTTATTTCACGAAAGAGTTTATTTTCAAAGATACCAGAATAAACGTTTAATAGTCTGGTTGGTTTGAAACAATAGTGTTATTGGTTAATTTTGAAAATTATATTTAAATTAACTTTATGTAAAAATTCATTATTGAAGATATGTTGTACAATATAATGGATTATATTGATTGAACTGACACTACGTACATTAGTTTAGAAATAATTCAGTTACAGAGGTTTAATTGTTATTACAGACGTTATCAATTTTTTTGAGGGAACAAAAAGTATGCAACGTTTCAGGATCTGCACTTTGACCACGTCTACAGGAGAAAATTAACCAAATACATATGATAAAACATTAGGAAAAGAGCTTACTTAAAATTAATTAGTGCGAGCCGACCAGGAATCCACCACCAAATATCTTTTTTTCCTTTTTTTCTATTTCCTTCCGCCGTTAAATGTAATAAATTTGACTTTGACTTTGACTAAAAACTTTGAACATTTTACGATTTTTAAAGGATTAGTTTCTAAAAGCTTCCGGGTTCCGTTTGGTGTTATTTTCTTTTAAAAGGTGTTTTACAGACAAATCTTCTATCTTGTGGTCATTTCAAAGTTCATTGTTGTTAATTTTCGTTTATTGCTAATTCTATTTTATTACCATTTCCAGCAAAGTTTAGTCTTTTATAATGTTACTATTAACTTTATCCCCTCTTTTCCTATTATTCGTCCAATGATACTACACATTTATGGCCGACTTTAACAAGAAGGGTACAAGTAAATACACGTTGTGACACAAATAATTCAAAACTGATAAACTTTTAAGCTTGGTTTTAAACTAAAGCCGTTTGAACTGAAATAATGAAATTTAACATACAAAATAATACAGAGGTTCCGTAAACTATATCAAATTATAGCTCAGTTTTCAAGTTGAACACTATCAATACAGGGATTGATATTGAGAACATGGGAAGGACTGTGATATTTTCCAGGCCCAAATAAACGTCAAAACTCATAACCCGCAACGACCTGAACACTGTTCGTCAATGCTCCTCATCTTCACTTTTCAAACGTTACGACTAAAATGATATTTTAAAATAGTTTTGATAATCTTAATTTATGTTTGTGCTCTGAACTTCATAAATTAAATTGTTTGCATCTTATGGAGTTTCATTTACATTCACATAGCTAACTCTTCATACCTGATGTTGATATATTATTGAACGGTTTATATATACCAAAGATTTTATATATTTATATTTTACACTAAAGCTTTGACTGTGTTAATTATGACCAACCTCAGCGGAGCTAGTGTCAATTACAAGAGACTTCACAAGTTTGGCTTAAAAGTTACTCACAGGAAATAAGCAATTTGTAGAATTTACCTGTGTCACTAAAGAAAAAGGAATAAAAAAATCAAATCGGGTTTAAAATATACAAATGAGGAGTACTCTTGGCTCAGTACTGGGTCCAGCATTGTTTATTTCATAAATAAACGAGTTATAGACTTATAAAAAAACTGAAATACGTGCAAGATTGAAGAACATTAATTTATACCAGAAGAAAACCTCCTGGCCAATTGGAAGTAGACTCTCGCATGGCCTTGAATAGGACAATTCAGTATTGAAATGATGTTATTTAGTAATAACAAGAAGAAATATCAGCAGCTTAAATTTGGGAGCCACAAAGATGAAGTATAAAGACTATTAGATATAGATAAATATAATTTACACAAAGTATTTACCATTGATAATAAGTTTACTGAACAAACCATGGTGACTTTATGTAAAAGCTAGCGTAGCACTTTATTTATTTATAAACGGTTTACAACTTTTACAACTATTACAACATGATCTATACGCAAAGACGAGTATTGATATTTGTTGTAAACAGGTCGATTTCTGTCTAATCCACCCCGAACAGTGTGGTACTTTTGTTTTTGTATGTCTTGTCTTTATTCTGAGTTTATTGTTCAGAGGTTATGGGTAACAATTAGGATATTAATTGACACAAGGTTTGACCAGATGACGAAAGAGTACTATTATGATTTAAGAACTGACTTTTTATGACATTAGAAGAATGAAAGCTACGAGTATAAGGACTTAGCAACAGCTCAAACTGCATACCAGCTGGTAAAACTTTATGAGTAAAATCTGCGATATGGCTTAATTGTTTGGGGAGGTAATAATAAACATGCAACGTTCTGGTTCAATTAGAACAAGCTGATCAGAATCCCACCCAGGCTGTCATGCAGAAATGAGAAGCTAAAATCTTATCCGCAATAACCGTAAATATCCGAGAAGCAATAATTTATGTCTACCCTGATCATCTGGAGAAGGAGGACTGGCGTATTAAATCACAACTATAATGGGCAAAATACGCTTTAAACCTTTTATCCTTATGCTACCGAGCAAAAACATATGCTGGACCTAAACTAGGGAAAAGCCTCAGACCTGAAACCGTAGATATGAAGTTTTTGAAAGAATATTAAGACGGTGGCTTCACGTAACCCTTTTACACGTTATCTGAATATTGTTTATAGTCAAGAGTATAGAATTGTATCTAAAGTTGTTAGATTTATATAACTGTGCAGTGAACTTTAAAGTTTGTACAGTTAAACAATTATCCATTTTATGTTGATATATCTATTGATGTTAATGAACAAGAAGACGTTTCGTTCATGATCAGATCCCGTTTGAAAAAGTAGCTAGCCTTAAAATATTACTGTTTTTTAACGGATTTAACCAAAGTACGATACTCCTTCTCATAATCAACACTAAAGTGAAGAAACTCATTGAGGTTTATTTCAACAGCCATTAGAGACATTAAATCTAAGCTATTAACAATTGGAGCTTTAACAGGTTTTAGGCGTGTAAAGTTTGTAGGCTCCCCAATTACGCTTTATTTATCCTGCAGTTCTCTTCTTCAATTCTTAAAATAGCTTAATATAGCAAATGTTTATTTGATTTTTCAGATTAAAAATTGATGTATACTTTACTGATTCTACACTGGTCGAAAAAGACAGAGCATATAGTACTGTATATTACAATTATTACCAAAAACATCGTTAGAGTAGGAACTTTTACGCTAGAAGTTGGAGAAAACAATCCCCTCGACGAATATTATACTCATGAAGCAAGTTAACTCTATGATCGAAGAACTGGATCTTTTATATATAAGAGGATTGGTTAGTTTTAAATCACAAATAATCCAATTAACTTTGCTTTAAACCTTTCATCCTTGCCGGTAGGTATTTCAAGAACAATAATCTCACCTAGGGACAAAATAAATTTTAACGGTCAAAATAAAATAAATCAAGGAAATACTAGGCATGAAAACGAAGACCGTTTTTAAATGTACAACGGAAAGCAGTGGCTTCATAATACTTTTATTTTACATGAAAAGCCTAAAATTTTAAACTATCTTTCTAAAATTGCCATTAATTTTGTGCAGTGAACTTATTGTACAGCTAACTTTTAATTCCATGTTATATAACTTGATGTTTAATTGACAAAACAGCACAGTTGCTTGACTTGATCGTCCCGTTGAAAAAGTAGCATATCCTTCCGTGAATGAAAAACGTGACCTATCCAAACCGACTGTACGATGTTTAAATTGTCTTAACCAAATTTTCGAAAATATTGAGTTTTCTTTGCAACATATCGACATTTCTAAGCCAAATGACACCTTTAGTCAGTATAATTTCGATTAAAAGTTTTGGATAGCACGAGTTTGATGTCCCCAATGAAGGCTTTACTCACCCTAACAATACTTAATATCCCAAAACTCTTTGCATTGATTTTTCAGACATCTTTTTGAAACTATGTTCCTACGACTTTCCTTGTAAATGAAACATTGTAGGGCATCATCTTTAAACGCATAATCCATAAGTTCAATATTACTTTTTCAAAATGTTTTCCGGTACAACCCCTGATTTACGATATAGTTATACTTCTTCAGGCCTTTATGAAGAAAATAATCAAGATCGAACTTCAATCTTAAGACCTTGATTGATTGAAATTTAAATCACAAAGCTACCATTAACTAAAAATTTCTTATGTGTCAGGCCTCAAGCAAATTAGGTACACAAGAACAATCCAAGCCGACCATAGTTCACGCATAATTCAAAACGGTAAATAAAATGAAAAATGAAATAAATACAGATAATCAAAACTAATGTACTCGTATTTATAATAATAAAGCCGGTTGTATAGGTGACTCACTGATAACTGGTGTCTGAACGAGCAAATGGCACTTCCTTGCATGCTATCCCCTCAACCACTTTCTCTTTTTGAAGCTCTTAGTAAGAAACCTTGGGGACAAATCTGAAAACATTCTTTTCTTAATACGAGTCCGAAGGGCGAGTATTTATATAAACGCCTTAGAATGAATAATAAAAACAGTTGTTTCTTTAAATTGCTTTTCAAATGAACTAATTTTGTTTAACTTGTAATTGAAACAATACAGTTCGAGATTGAAACCGAAACCAAATCAAACACAAAAACGTCCTCAGAGAGGTTAGACAATGTAAGCTCGTATCTGTCATCTTACAACGTAAGTGGATGAGGTCATAGTGAAGCAACTGGCTCCTTGGGAGTCACTTTACACGATGTTAGAACACTATCTGACGTGTGGTGTGTATTATACTCTAGGGTACTCTAGTGAAGTATGGTACCTTGAGTCTAGCTTGTCTAGCTCTTTGTGCCCAAAGGGCGTGTTTAACGGCTTTATAGAAACAACTTAACAATACGAGGGCAGATCTCAACGACGAGAAATTCGATTGTTTTAAACTAGTTGATCATTTAACTGTTTTAGTCCATACGAAACCAATTAGGCGGATAATCGATAGTCAGCTATTGTCTATCGCCAGGTCGAAAGATGTCGCAAGTCTTTATGTCTATTGATTTTGAAGTGGGCGAAACGACGATAAACGCCAAAGCAGCTTTAACCTCAACGTCTATCCTGGAAAGGTTGGTTGTGAAATATAAACAAAACAATTTACACAAAAATGAAACATAATATAAAGAAACTAATATGAAATCACTTATATTTTGTTTTAATGTTAGTACAGAGTGGTTTAAAAAATGGTTTTAATTGCTAGTTTTACAAAACTGACTTTATTTTAAAATATTGATATTTTTCGCAATTAAGTGTACATTAGTTTTAAAATACTTTATTTTAAAATAATTGTTTGAAATTGTTTCAATTGAGTAACATATTCAATACGTCTTAAAAGTTTGAATTGAGTATTATAGTGCCAGGCCACCTTCATAAAGTAGGCAAATTTGAAGCAAACATAACATCAGTTCTAATGGATATCACTCTAATGTTCAGCATTTGATGGTTACAACATGTTAAGACGTATGGATCATGTCATACTCAATGGTGGAAAACATGTTGAGCATTTAGTTTTAGATAGCCAGTTTTGTTTAGCTAATAAAAGAAATACATGCAACAAAATTACGAGTAATTTTTAACACTAGGTACTTAATCTACAGAGAATGGTGGATATATGGTGCCTATAGGTACATGTCTACGAGAATGACAAAGGTTTACATGTAACCGATCCCGAAATCCAGGATTATTTCCATCGATGTCAAATCACTGGCAGCACGCTTGAAACCTGGATTTGCCTTTGACAACAATATAATAAACGGCTCTTCTTTGTGTATATTCATGTGGAATAATACGCTGAGTATTTCCCAATTATATTCTTTAAATTTATAATGTATTATATCTAAATTTCTGATAGTAAAACTAATGCAACATTTGAGTTAAGAACCACAATACTGTATTCGGTATAGCAACGGCATTTTGTTGAGGATTCTCCTCAGTGTTAAGAAAAGAACGGCGATCATTCTTGAAGTAGGTCTTATTGGAAAAAATAACTAATCTTGTAAAAATCACAACTACTCAAATAAAACTCAAATCGTTATTGGAGTAGTTGTGATTTTATTAAAATTAGTTAAGAACAGAAATTTCGATGACTGTTATGATTAATAGTAGCCATAGCTAATTAACCAATATAATTATTATTGTTATGTTGATGGATAGCGTTGTTATGATTGATTAACACTTAGGGCCAAGAGACAAATAGTTATTGATTTAGATATATACGATTATTTGTGCATAATAGGTGCATTAGATACAATTATTATTACTTATTTTTAGATATTAATTATGATTGGTCAAGAACTAGACAAAACAGTCGTCTAAAACCTCCTAATAAGTTACAAGCCAGGTTTTGAATTTTGGACCGTACAGATGTTGTGATAATAAAACAAAACTCTTTTGGCGGTTGAATAAGTATTGTAAAATTCTCTATATTTCGCTTAACCACAAAATAACTTAGTGAATTAAATTAGTTTGTAAATCTGTGTGTTAGGTTCATTAACCAGAAAATTCGGTCCACCAGAAGATGTCAACACCTCCCCATCTCACCGCGAAAGGGACCTTCCGGTGTAAATATACCCCGTCACGTAAGCGCTAGTACGTGACATCTACATTCGGAATGAAGTATACGAGTACTGAGCTAAGAAAAGAAAGTTAGTATTTAAAGCAACACTTTCATTAGTTTATCACTTCAAACAATTGCCTAATGAGTTGCACCATAAGGTTGTTCTATAAATAATACAATTTAGGATTAATTCACGAAACATTAAGACAACTTTCAGCTATAAAAAACAGTATGTAATATATCAAACTACAATCTAACGGAGATAATTAAGTTATACGAATTTATCAGTCCAGCCTGTTAGGCTACAAAGTAACTCCGGACTTTTTATAAAGGAAGTTTACCTTTGCTGGCTAACCAAGTATAATCTGCAAAGTTCTTTTAGAGGATCTTCTGTCAAAAGCGTCTAAGTAATTTAAAGGCGTCTCAGTTACCTTTGATGTTTTAATTGGATAATGCTCTAAATCCTTTATTGTTTGGTATAAAGACGAGATAAGCTGAATTTAGTCAAAGAGTCGTTTCGAATATACACTACCTTTACATTCATAACTTCTTTAACATTTCTAAATATTTTATCGGATGATTTTGGTCGTTAATGATATGTGTACAAGGCCTTATGACGAAGAAACGTTTCAAAACATAGTTTTGTAGTTTAAAATACAAAACTACATGACTAAATGTATGAGCGAGGTAAATACAACCTCACGATGGACATATTTATGTAAAAGTATATCATCATTGTGAAAATATGAACGAACGTTTGTGCCAACTTACGTTTCATGAGAAATGGGTTCTCTCTTTAGCATTGAAACCTAACAAAAATCAAGCCTTTAATCCTAACAACTAGCACATCGCTAGAAATAAATAAAAGTGCTGAAAGGTTCCATTCCTTCTGAAATTTGGGATTTTTCAGAAAAGTTAATCAATATGTTATTACAATACGACACAATGAATGTTTAACAATTAAGAAGTCCTTACAACTCTAGTAACCATTACATGATACAGCTTTAAATTCAGTTAGGATAAAACAAATGAACTAACCACGTCAACCTAACAAAGCAAATTGTATCTGAGTTGTTCTCGTGAAATGCAGACAATGATGGATATTCTGACTGTGGTTAGACGCAATTGAATCTGTGGTGATGGTAACACTGAATCCACAGTTCTCGACCACTCCAGCAGGAACTCAGAATGTTTAGCTGATTATTTGATCCTTAGGTTTCTTTAGTGATCTGAGTTGACTTTGATAAAAACGACATACAAGTAGTCAAGAATATACTCGTGTAAGTTATCCCCGTAGAGGTCAAATTAGAGGTAAACTTTTCATTATTATGGATCAGGTATAACCAATTATTCACTCTAGTAAACTGAAACTAGTTTATATTCAGTTCTTTAACATTGACACCCTACTAGGAAGTTCTATGAAAATAGTATCCAGTAACATAAGCCAACCCAACATATAATAAATATTCTAAATACAATTGATTATCAACGAGTAAAATAACTAGATATATGAAATTAGAATTGATAAAAAACAGCCCTCTAATCAATTGTGACGAAAGATATTGTGTATATAGCAGATTTAGGGTAATAACACACTATTTTCCGTGAGGAAAATCATATTAGTTTCCAAAATAACCTAGGTTGTCTTTAACAGGAAGCTAACCAACCATAGCATGAGTGGTGTTGTGGCCTTACGTCCTTGGAGGGTTGGGGTCTGAATCTAGTGAAACTCATAAGAAAATCGTATGTATTAAAAAACGCGATTAATATATTGATACGCTAATACTATAGTATGTATTGCGATTCAAACAGCTTAACCATGCTTTTAATCAATCGATAGATCACGCTATTTTCTGGGAAATCCTTAATAGTCTAATACAATATAAGACTTATTTTTTAAACTTCCAATGTATCAGTTGAGGGAATGAGTAACCTAATACCTAACTAAAACACCTAAAACATTAACTAAGTAGGATTAGAGCACGTCAATACAGTTTTCAATACAACCAAAATCACCCGAACGTGATGTTAGAAGGACGTTTTAATATGATAGGAATGTTGGGTTGTAAAATTGTAAGTTTCAGAAGAAAATCGTCATTTTAGAAACCATAAACCAGTAGTAAGTTTAATATTTAATTATCAATGACATATTAAAATAAATGTTAGAGGTTGACGAACAGCCTAATCTGACATCTTACCCCTCCCTAATTTCACCTCAGGTTTCACAATAAGTTTATTTCTGTGCCTGGAAAATGTCAAAGCACTCAGAAGCTCCTTGAAATTACTCGAAACCTTTATTTAAGCTCAAGCAAGGGACTCACAAAGGAAATGAAAGGCTTCACCTTTGAACAACGAGGGTTTCACTTGTCAAAGAACTTCATCAGGAAACGGCGACTAAACCAAACACTAAGTCTGGTCAAAGGTCTCCTTCTTGTATGATCGTGTGTTTGTTTATAGGAGTGGTTTGTTTATTTGTTTTACTCTCAAGATGTCTTCTGTTATTCCATATTTTATGAGTAGGGTATTTTTTCTAGTACTAATGCTGCACATTGAAAAGTTACAGTTATTTTGGGAATGGCTTATGTTTTATTTATTCTTTAATTGATTAATTTATTTTCAGTTATTATCACTATAGCTTAAGTTGTTCTAATTTGAAACACATAAACTGAAACTGTAATCACAAATGTTTTACAGAATACATTTGTTCTACCATTGTTTTGCGAGTTTATATCAATATGATGAATGATTGTAATGCACTAATTTTCCCTAGGGTATAAATTCACCTAGACCTAGGGTAAAGGTGTGATTACATACCTGAGAAGGCCTAGGCCTAAGCCCAATCCATATAGGACGCCTGGCCATACTTTGGGACACTGTATGTTGGCATTAGCATCTTGCTGGTCCCTAGGGCTCAGAATTTCATTGGCCATATAGACTAGTCACTGGGTAACTGAAGACTGTCCACTCTTATTAATTCCACAACAATTCCTGCAGTTGTGACCGACACCTCCTCCGTAGGTTTGACTAAATAAGACGTCTAGTGACTAGACGACGTCAGACCTAACCCTCATCACTTATACTGCAGCCTAAATTTGCCTAATACTCACACAACTCGTTGCACAACAGACCTAGCACTTTCATCTCACGGGAACACCTTTCCTATACCATATCATAGTGGTTCTTCTACATTTTGATATTGAAGGGAAAACTGTAAAACTGGACACCAGTTATAATATCTTGTGCGAGTAAACAAAGTCAGCTATGTTGTCATCTTGACATTACGGGTGGAGGGTACATTATCCCATACCGACTGCGACGAATAGTTCCCCGTCTTCTCTGCTTGGGGCACAGTAACGTGAGGCACTCTAAAGACTGCAAATATTCATTCTATTGCCTGTTAGTGACGAAAGTAGAGTGAGCGATTTTAGCTTGTGTGATCCCCTCCGACTAAAACCTACTTGGATCTCCTTCTACTCTGTTACAGAGGTACGGTCACCATCTAAACTGTAGTTTAAACTGTATATTGCTTAGTCAATAATATTTTTTCCTTTTGTGAATTTTTAATTATTGCTATTGTAATAACTTTGTGCTTTTAGCTTGTGGTTTTGCACTTGTATTGAAATATTGAAACTTGCTTGTAGTGTATTTGTACCTGTATTTTAACTTCTTT
>CM032061.1:10067620-10149215 GCA_018831715.1 Matsumurasca onukii | reverse complement strand
CATCTGCTTGTCAAATGTTGTGAGTGATGAAGCTCTGTATCAAAGTTGAGTGACTTCAGTTGTCATTTTGTTGTCAGAGGCAATACTTTAACTCATTTACCATACAAGTTTGTCTTTTATTAATACGAAGCATTCTGGACAACTGCGAATAACAAATATACAGAGTTGCATCTGCTTGTCAAATGTTATTGCGTGATACTGGAATATCAAAGTTCAGTGACTTCAGGTTTGTCATTTGTTGTCAGAGCAATACTTTAACTCATCTGTCATACAGGTTTGTGTTTTATTAATACAAGCAGTTTGGACAACTGCATTATTACAAATAATACCAGAGTTGCATCTTAGCTTGACAAATGTTGTGAGTGATGAAGCTCTGTATACAGTTGAGTGACTTCAGTTGTCATTTGTTGTCTGAGCCAATACTTTAACTCATTTACCATACAAGTTTGTCTTTTTATTAATACGAAGCAGTCTGGACAACTGCGTATAACAAATAATACAGAGTTGCATCTGCTTGTAAAATGTTGTGGTGACGAGCTATGTATCAAAAGTTCAGTGACTTCAGTTGTCATTTGTTGTCTGAGGTGTACTTTAACTCATTCACCTTTAATTTGTCTTTTATTAATATGAAGCAGTCTGGGCAACTGCGTATAACAAATCATACAGAGTTGCATCTGCTTGTCCAAATGTTGTGAGTGATGAAGCTCTGTATCAAGGTTGAGTGACTTCCAGTTGTCATTTTGTTGTCAAGGCAATACTTTAGCATCATTTACCATACAAGTTTGTCTTTTTATTAATACGAAGCAGTCTGAACCCAACTGCACGTATAATAATGTACGAGTTACATCTGCTTGTCAAATGTTGTGAGTGATGAGGCTCTGTATCAAGGTTAGTGACTTCAGTTGTCATTTGTTGTCTGAGGCAATACTTTAACTCATTTACCATACAAGTTTGTCTTTTTATTAATACGAAGAAGTCTGGACAACTGGAATAACAAATGTACAGAGTTGCATCTGCTTGTCAAATGTTGTGATGATGAGCTCTGTATCAAGGTTGAGTGACTTCAGTTGTCATTTGTTATCAAGAGGCAATACTTTAACTCATTTACCATACAAGTTTGTCTTTTACTACTCATAGAAGAAGTCTAGAGAAAACTGCGTATAACAAATATACAGAGTTGCATCTGCTTGTCAAAATGTTGTGAAGTGATGAAGCTCTGTATCAAAGTTGAGTGACTTCAGTTGTCATTTGTTGTCTGAGGCAATACTTTAACTCATTTACCATACAAGTTTGTCTTTTTTATTAATACGAAGCAGATGAACAACACGTATAACAAATGTACAGAGTTGCATCTGCTTGTCAAATGTTGGAGTAGTGAAGCTCTGTATCAAAGTTGAGTGACTTCAGTTGTCATTTATTTGTCTGAGGCAATACTTTAACTCATTTACCATACAAGTTTGTCTTTTTTATTAATACAGAAGCAGTCTGGACAACTGCGTATAACAAATGTACAGAGTTGCATCTGCTTGTCAAATGTTGTGATGATGAAAGCTCTGTATCAAAGTTGGTGACTTCAGTTGTCATTTGTTGTCTGAGGCAATACTTTAACTCATTTGACATACAAGTTTGTCTTTTATTAATACAAGCAGTCTGGACAACTGCGAATAACAAATGTACAGAGTTGCATCTGCTTGTCAAATGTTGTGAGTGATGAAGCTCTGTATCAAGTTAGTGACTTCAGTTGTCATTTGTTGTCTGAGGCAATACTTTAACTCATTTGACATACAAGTTTGTCTTTTTTATTAGCCAGACAGTCTGGACAACTGCGAATAACAAATGTACAGTTGCATCTGCTTGTCACATTGCCACGAAGCCTTCTAGCCCCATTTTAATAATGCATTCAACATTTTTCAGGTTTGCACACTTTGAATGCAAATAACTTTCACAAGCCGTACATTTTATAACATCCCTAGTATCCACAAAACTTTCACTACATACACCACACTCTGACATGGTAGTTTATAGCCAATAACAACACGCTAACTTGTTGTAAAAAATGATCAAACTAGCCGGAATAGTGAAGGTACACAGTGTAACGACGAGACTCAACACGCAACTCCCGGACTCAGAGATAACAGGTCTTATCGCTCCGGCTGCTCAACACCGACTCCAAATATATATTACTCTGAAGTAATACGCTTGGGTTCAACTGTATTTTCAGTTGATAATATGGCACTTGGGATGTGGCACCTTCTAAAATATCAACCCTGGTGTGGTCGATCGTTTAAAAACGACACTACAAATATCTTTAATTTGTTTTGGGGATCTCGGCAGGCAATGTTGAATCTCTTAGTAGTCCACCTGTTAGTCCATCTTATAAGGACTATAAGATTATCATCACCACTCCCCTTTAATAGATGTTTGTTAGAAATATAAATTTGGAAAAGAACATCGTTTTAATTATTTTGAATTTTAATTAAAATAATCACCTACACTTCTAACAGTGAAGTCCGAGCTGGTTTCAACGTGCACTTTGGCAGGTTTGAACAGGTATCGTGATATTACCACTATTACCTAACGTCGGGGAAATAATTAGAAAGGGTGTTACGAAATATTAATTGATTTAATGGTGTGATTTGAATTTAGAAAAGTAATACAAGTTAATATTTAGAAACAAATAGAAAATTTAAGAGTCATTACCTTGAAAGTCGGGTCCGGAAATCGGAGCTATCCTCAGAGACAACTGTACATCTTCAAAATCGGTAGAAGTAAAGAGAAAGTGACCGAGCACATTTACCTTCTCGTCAAAAGTTCTTAAAACAAAAATCAGCTGACCCACAGAGTATTATAAACTTAGGTGGCTCGTAACGTATAACCCTCGAAAGTAATATTTTGTCGGTAACGAGCGCCGGTGAAAATCGTAGATAACATAATGGGGAAAAGTGGAAGAACATTTATTAGAGCTCAATAAAAATATATTTATGATAATGGAGGTCGGTTTAGAGATGAAAATTGAGTTATACATTACGAGCCGGAGTAGATTTGATTTGAGGTGGGACTAATATCACGGTGATGTCCGTTTGGACGGCAGATGTTATCCGATATTGAAGTTAGAGTTTATAATCTGACTTTATTTCTCGTTGTATTCACGTGGTTGGTTTTATCAACCTTATTGAAATAAAGACGCAGTCAAAGGATTAAAGGCTTAAAAAGTCAATAAATCCGAGCTTTTTATCGGAAAATGTGATTTAAGCTATATACGCTAGGTTTGTCCTAGCCTGAGCTATGTAAAACTGGGTTTTTGAATAGGCCTATGACCCTCTACCATTAAATTTAGGTCGGTAAGTAATATTCGTCTTTCATTGAAGATTTAGGTCAACTAGCCTAGGCTAAACGTCCTAGTGTTATAAGTTAAAATTGGGACGGAGAACTTTGAATTCGTTGTTATAAAGATTTACCCCCCTCATCAAATTTTGGATCGCCACAACTGAAATAGAACGAAATTTGGTGTTTTAGATATTCAAAACCTTTTTGGTGAAAATTTTACCAACATATAAAATGATTATGTTTGAGAAGTGTTGAAAAATGCTGACGTTTTCCGGGGGTCCTGAATCGATTACTCATTTCATGGTCCCGGGCCTGATTCTTACCGTGCTGACGGCTTAAATATATAGCTTTTAAAGAAATTCTATAATAACGTGGACATGATCTCTTTTATACCTAAGCAACTAACTTGAAGCCCAATTTAGAGACAACTAAGCATAGCAAATGTACAGAGTTGCATCTGCTTGTCAAATGTTGTGATTGATGAAGCTCTGTATCAAAGTGTAGTGACTTCAGTTGTCATTTGTTGTCAGAGGCAATACTTTAACTCATTTGCCATACAAGTTTGTGTTTTATTAATACGAAGCAGTCTGGACAACTGCGTATAACAAATGTACAGAGTTGCATCTGCTTGTCAAATGTTGTGATTGATGAAGCTCTGTATGAAAGTGTAGTGACTTCAGTTGTCATTTGTTGTCAGAGGCAATACTTTAACTCATTTACCATACAAGTTTGTGTTTTATTAATACGAAGCAGTCTGGACAACTGCGTATAACAAATGTACAGAGTTGCATCTGCTTGTCAAATGTTGTGATTGATGAAGCTCTGTATCAAAGTGTAGTGACTTCAGTTGTCATTTGTTGTCAGAGGCAATACTTTAACTCATTTGCCATACAAGTTTGTGTTTTATTAATACGAAGCAGTCTGGACAACTGCGTATAACAAATGTACAGAGTTGCATCTGCTTGTCAAATGTTGTGATTGATGAAGCTCTGTATCAAAGTGTAGTGACTTCAGTTGTCATTTGTTGTCAGAGGCAATACTCTAACTCATCTGTCATACAAGTTTGTGTTTTATACGCTCATAAGTGTCACTTATTTCCAACTATATTTTATGACACGCTGTACCAAGGTGAAGTTTTCGTAACTATCACCTTCATGACCTTTTTATACAATACCTTTTTATCGGTCAACAAAAGCAGCCTCTACAACACCAATTTACTAACAAATGTATTTTTTTAACCAAACAACGTAGTTTGTTTCCTATCCTGAGTGATCTTAAGAAGAAGAAACACTCTGGACGGTGAGTCACAGCTGAAACGTGAGAGTCTCTTTTACGTGACTCAGTGTTCACTCCTTTACTTGTTACTTGGTATTATGTTTTAGGTTACTTTTCACCTGAATCCGGTTCCAGATCCCGAAAAAGAAACTTCGTGTTTTTTGTTCAATAAAAAACTGTGAAATTGTAATTTCAACTCCAGTGTATATTGCAGGTGGTGTTTTCTACCATCGGAAATAATTAAGTTTAAAGTTGCCACTGATTTCTCTTGATATTATGTTCAAATATTGAAACTTGTGGCGATGTTGCTCTTTTCATATTTGAAACTGGTTTGAGAATTATGGATTTAAAATGTTTTGTCCTATGAGACAACACACTATTGAAAATAAATACGAGTATCAAATTCAAATTGCAACTCCTGTTAGATTTTATTTGTTTTAATACGACTTCAACATGACCTCTTATCATACAGTCATATACACATTAAATAGATACTCACATACAATTGTTAAACTTTCCTTTGACTATTCTACATTTAAAGACACAAATGGTTTAAACATTTTAAAAACTGACGTTATCGATCTGTTTACTGAGAAAGTGTACGCAATATCGCCAAAACTCAGTACTTCTTTTTTTACTTGGTTCTTAGTTAATGAGCCTTTTTGTAAAACTGACTTACTCTATGTCAAGCTGTACTTACTCTATGTTGTCTTCATTGATACACCTGCAGCCATGACGAGAAACACAAAAGACCCGTGTCATTAAAGTAGGGAGTGATAATGATAATGATAAAGACACTTCATTAGTAAAGTTCAACAGCTGATAGCGTCATTACAAACCAGCTGTTAGTAGGGGGAGGGAGGGGTTAAAGCAACATGTTGAGTTGCTGACATGATATAATTGCAACTCAAGAATGTTACTAAGTTTAGAAATAAAGCACTCACGAATTCAAATAACAACGGCAAAAAAACTAAGACAAAAACATAATTTCATTTCTAGAGTTAGAAACACAAAGTTATGAATATCCAACGAAATATAACAACGGTTAGAGCAACAGAAATTTATGAAATATTGCGGCCAACGAATATTAATATTGAAATGCCAAGTGACTTTTGACTGTTGCCCTTAAACTTGAGGTGAATCACTTCGACTTACTTAAATACTGAGTAGTCCTTCTAACCTTTGAAACCAAAACGTTATAGTTAGCGAAACAAATAATTGATTTGTTAACTATAATATTTATATAAATCTTTACAAGAAAAGAATATTTTATTTATTCAAACCATTAGTTTGTTTAATTAACAAATTTGAAATTTGATAAATGGATGTTTAGTTTTAAATAAATGTTTAGGGTGCAACTGCGCCGGTGGGGATGAAAAAGTTATTAAAGGGTCAGGACAAAAAATTTGGTCTCAAAACGTTTGTATACATATTTTAATTCTTATTGTATTTACCATAAAGACTAAGGGGTTTGAGTTATTAAGCTTACAAAGTTTAATATGGCCTGTTTTTAAACCGAGTGAAATTATTCAAATACTTTTAAATACAGGTTTTAAATTAAACTGTAAGTTTGCAAAGTTTTAGTTTTATTACTTAATTGACCTAAGAGATGAAAATTATTTATGAAAAACACAGACATACAGAAACGGAAAAATTAAGCAAGATTGGACTATGTGTTATAGGAAACCTTTTGTTTATTTTGAGTTGATAAACCACCTGGTGAAGTTTGATCCTTTAATTACTGGACACCCTGTATAATCATTTTACCGCCCGTACTGTCCGTAATGGCCGCCCAGAGCTATCTTTGAGACACTCTGTATATCCAAGAACGGAAAAAGGACAGGCTTATCCAGTTTAAAGTCTTGTGTGGCAATGGCAGTTCTGTGAACACGTAAACAACTTAACTGGAGATTATTTACCTGGATTGAAAAAACAACCTTTTTGTCATTCTTCTCTGAAAACAGATGCTTTAGACACATGTATTGACAGTGTTAAAGTGTCATGTTTTCACCCAGGTAAATAAAGTATTGTTTTGATGACATTTTTACTCTCTTGGGAGAAAAATATAATGTTAATGATTTTTTTTAGCATGAGCATTAGCTGGTTCAACGAGTTTCTTTGGAATTTCAACATTTACTTATAGTAAATCAGTGTAACAGCTGTTTCTTCAAAACAATATAATTCAGATTGCTGAGTTCAAAACAATGTTTACTTAATTATTTATAATATTAAAAAGTTTATTTCTCATCATGAGTTACGTATTGACAAAATTATCGTTCATCACTCGGGTCGAAAGTGTCTTTTTGACACTCGGTAATTTAACTTGACCTCGTGTCAAAAAGTGTCACTTTAGGACCTAGTGATGAAATATACTATTAATTTAGACTCTTATGTAAAAATCATGTTGTGCGGCTAGAAACAAAACATTTGTATTTGGGCGTACTGCCATAGTCAATTGTCGTTTCAAATATTTGGCGTTCATTTATTTTATCATTTCTAGTTTAAATCTTCATTAAAAAACAACAAATGTTTTGAGTTCATAAGGTAAAACCTAATAAAGGCGTATTGTGTCCAGTTTTACTGAGTATCTAGAAAGGCTTTAAATTATTAGCTTGTGTGAACCTACTCAGAACAAAGCGGCGGTCACATACCTACCCTGAACAATGTACCGCGTTAGGCAACATCCTCGAAGGTACTCGGCCGAGCACCTGCGCAACTATATAGTCCTTTAGTTTCCCTACTGCCTGTCCACTGGTGCAATACGACCACACTCAAATAATAATATTACACAAAAGACCATTCAAAACCATTCGTGTTTCAAATAATGTGATCAAGGCTTGAATGGACAATTACATGTTTTATAGCTTTTATTTTAACAATTCAATATCCCAAGAGTATTTGGTTTCATTATATAAAGGAATTGATGAAGTTTTACAAAACTGATATGATTAATACTTGAGAATTTGCTCACCTTTTGGCAACCATAGTGACTTCACGCTTCTACTGAAATCATGTTTAATTGAAATTAACTATAAACAATGTGCCCAACAACATTGTATTGACTTGAAAATCTGGCACTTGCCTGTACGAAGTCAAAGTCAAATCTTCTATTGCCAATAAATACGATGTACATTCACACGTCAAAATTTATACAATAATTAAATACAAAGGGCACTTGTTTTACTAAGTGTATGTTTGGGAACTTGTCTTTTAGGGAAAACATTTTGGCGTTATAATTTTTCCTCATAGGCTACAGTTTCTGCTAAGAACGTACTTTGAATTGTTAGAAATTAAGTTACATTAATTTGTAATCTATAAATGGAGATTAACGCCTAACAAACTACTTACAGTCCTTTTTTGCAAATAGTTTATAAGTCTTGATTAAGAAACGTCTAATGTGATTCTAAATTTAAGTTTATTTATAGTAGACCTATTTATAAAGTTAATTTGACCAGTTATAACAATTCCATTACAAGGTATTAACGCAAACATTTATTTATGCATCCATTGTATGAAATGTTTCAGTTTATTCTCTTCGTTAAAACCGTTCCCAAGTTAAGCTAAGGTCGTTGAAAGTTTAATTTCCCAACTTGGGGATCCCTTGAGCAAACATGACAGACTAAGAGAAAGTTCAACATCACTTGACAAACGGTTTACCAACCAATGAAACTAAATAGATTAATTCACAGAAATAGTTTCATGGAACCAGTTTTTAGAATGGAATATAGTGTAATACTTATAATTGATTTAAACTGTATGTAGATTGAGAATTTGCACACACGGATCTACCTTGGAACCACTGAATGTGAGGCAATCAGTGTTAATTGATTCTTGAACCATGTAAGCCGGGTTCACACTGTGCGTGACAACTCGTGAGTTAAGCCTAGTTTACACGAGGCTGTCATCAACAGCTAATTGTAAATTCACTTATTGTAGATTCGCTAATCCAACTATGCTCACCCGTTGTCTATTATTACTTTTATAAGTGTAAAATAAAATAACAGTCAACAGATAAATCTAGGATGTATTGTAAAAGGTTCCTTGGAGTTGAAAAAGTTTTTAAAACTAATAGGAGTAAATGAAAACTAATTTTTAAATATCAAAAACTAATATTGTAATGGTATTGTAAAATTATTTTAGGCCTTTTAAAGACAACTCTTTTGTCGGTGACGTTATCTAGACATTTAACGTAGGGGTTTTACATTAATACAGTTTGTTAATAGACTATAATACCAATTAACCATTCTGTAAATGTATTTAGTAGTGAGAATAGTATGAGAGGGGATAGAGTGATAGACTGTAAAACACTAAGTATTAGTTAAAAACATGCTCGTCCAAGGACCAACCTTTCCTTAGAACGTTTCACATAGGCCAAACACTAATGCGAATGAATGACTAGTACTTAAATATGCTATACTTGCATCAGATGAACCAACGACTTAACATGATTTCCGAGCCACCAGCAGTGTCCATCATAAATTGTCAATGTTACTGCGCCGGATATAGAACCCAGCCCTTTTAGTTTTATTCTCGCAGTATCGTTAAGTTATGACGTTCCTTACAACTAACAGGAACGAGTGTGTGTTTGTCTTAGTCTTATAGCTTAGGTGTTATCACTGTAGTATTATTCTTTTGTATACAACATTAAATCTTTCTTTAGGTAGTGTCCACGAAGTGAGGTATTGGATCTTCCAATAACGATTTCATATTCATGCTTGTTGTTGTTCTGTTTTCTCAGCTAAGTTGTCTGAATCGCATTTACATTTATGTTTACATTGTAGGTACCGTGAATAAATTAAAATTATAGGTTGATTTTCTTCTGTAGTTTCTGCCTGGTCGTTCAAGTAATGTTCAGGAGGTTGTTTAAATGCCTCAACTAAGCGATAAAACATGTTCCTAGAAATGAACAAGTCATTCTGTAACTTGTACAGCGTGTATACATGCTCTCCTTTATGGCACGTGTTGTGTAAAACATACACAATATTGTGAAGCCAACAGCAGCAGTGTTAAAATTTAAATTACGCAATATTAAATTAAAGTTTTCTCTCACAGCGTGAGGTGTTTTACCCTCATAGAGGTTTATTTCTCACATATCATTTAACCGTCCAGCTAAATCAAGAACTCTTTACCTATTTAAGTACCAAAGCCATACTACAAGTGAATACAATGTTAGAACTATGGGTTTGACACTATGTACGATAGTATTGTCCCATTTTCAGTTGAACGACTGAACAGGTTCATGGCATGTGGGGCATACAATCTAGTACGTTATGCTCTTGTTATATCGTGTTTCACACGTCAATACTATTAAAAAAGAACGTTGTAAATAAGGGGAGTACAAGGCTTCTAAAAATGTGCATGTAAGTTGTACGACAAAGTAAAACCCCCTCATTAAATGATCAACCATATTAAGGATAAAACGCCCTGATAAAAAAAACATTCGAGGGTTAGATTTGAAACACTTGCTGTGAACCACTCCAATAAAGGAATCACTTGATTGAACGTTCCAATCAAGTGGCCTCGAGTTCCGGTTGAATCCGGTTACGGGAGCAAAGGCAAGTAAGTGGCCACATCCAGGCCACTCACTGCTAATGGATGATGTCAAATTACGCTCGGTTTGGAGTGATAGCTTTAGCATTGATACAGTACATTTCAATCCATTTGGATGTGCGCGTTCAAGGATCACTTTGTAATCTCGAGTTTTACGAACCACCGGAACCACACTGTTTGAAATGTATATTCCTCTGATCCCTTCTTACTTTCGAAACGTCAGTACTTGTTAATTTTACTAACGTATAGTACATTAACACCGTCTGGAAAGTTGGATTTCTGTTTGCAATACTCGCTTCATATTTTTGGAATGAGTTATTTTTCTCATAGCCTACAGGCTAAAACCCTCATGGCACACAGGCTAAAAACTCCTGTCCTTTCAGTAGCTTCCTTCTTACCATGTTTCCAATCAAAGACTTTGTTCTAAACGTGTTTCTGTCACAACTGTCCATTCGTCTGATACTTTCAACGTTTACGATTTATGAATAACTTACGAACATAAGTTAGAAAACTGGATTAGTCGAGCTGGGTCCAGTCACGTTTGTTCAGGGAGATTTAGTGGCGAATGTTATGAAAAAGTGGCTTCATTTGTGGAAACAGCTGCGACGTGCCGGTCTCTGTGTTCTACGTGATTCCCACCCCCAGGGAACATTGTGTGGCTTGTCTCAAGCATTTGTTCAGATAGAGCATTATTAGGTACTGGGTTCGTATTATTAAATAGTTAGTATTCTGCAAAATATTGTCACTGCAGAATATTCTTAAAACTCTTATTCAAATAGACCTGTTGTAGGTTACTGTACACCGTATACTAAAACTGAAAGTTACATTACTGTCCAACATACGAGTAGTTTTCATCGCCTTAAACATACATCGTTTTAAATTGATTTCCTACATAATATGCTCGTATTCCAGATAATAATACATACTCGAAAATTCCGATACTATTCAGACAATGTTTTATATCCATTCCAAAGGATTTCATATTTCAAATACACTATTTTGTAAAATGGTTTCTAATCACATTTCTTTGTAAAAACGATATGGCTAAGGGCATAATATACAAAACTTACCACTAACACTAATATTACCACACAGCATAGGACCAAGGACAGTTCATTGCTTTTAGCTTTGGAACGAACAAGGCTCGATTGGTTATATTTCAGTGTAACTCGCAGAAGATGTCACAACTATAATCTAGTTCGTTCACACCGCGTCAAAACCTCATAAAAATCAGCTTGAAGTATTTCGGTCTCGATGTAGAGTACTACGGTCTCGTATCTCCAGTCACTGATTGGCCGAAACTGAGATATTTGCTGTCTTCTATCCTGTTGGTGGCAGGGCTACCATCCGTCCATTGGAGCAGGGATGCCAACTGTCATGTCACTGCCTTGTTCTTATTGGCTGTGACAATATCGAACGGAGTACTTCGGACTGGTTGCTAGCTTCTTGAAAGTTTAATGTTGTCTTCTTTGTTGATGCTATTGGCCCTCACGTAATAGTGTGAAATGTTCGCCAATACTAGAACGAGATTGTATCTAAATTTAATTTCAGTTTTTCAAATGCAAAGGAAGATTTAACCTGAATAACAAAATATTATATTGAACGTAAAACGCAGTTATATTTGTATTCTATACAAACAGTGAATCAAGAACCAGCTGTTGATGACATCGTGTTAACTAGGCTTATCTCAGTAATCGTGCCGCACAGTGTGAACCAGGCTTACAAGGCTCAAGAATCAATTAATACTGATTGACTGCTGTTTGTCATTTGTTGTGGATCTCAGTAGACTTAAATAGTAAATTAACCTTTTTTATGACTTTCTCATAGCTTACGCACAACATCTGAGATCTGGTGACTGATACGAGTATTTCATTTAAATACTCCACAGGTTTTTCACTGCATAACTGTTTGTAAATCGTGCATTTTACTACGAAACCTTACGCAAAATGATTATGTTGAATGTTATTTACCTTAACATTACCAATAATTCATTTTCGTTTCAGATAATTGCAGATACTAGTATATTTATAACTATTCAAGACCTAATTTTTATCTTTAGGAAGTTATACAGCCAGATGTATTGTTTTGTTTGCCAGTTAAACTTCATAAAATATATTATAAAAAGAACAGGTCTTTTGCGATAAAATAGATACTATTGTATGACTTCGTAAGATGTGGTCAATTAAAAAGTTTACCTAAAACTATTATTTAAACATTTTTTCAGGTAGTTAAGATATCCCGTTTTGAATTATGTCCCTTATAGTATTAGTCATCGTCATACAATTAGTTCATACCCTCTTATTTAAAAATTTGTTTCCGAACAGCAGCTGTATCTTTTGTCTGATTAAGAAGCAATCAACAATACCAAACCTTCCTCAGGGAAATGCAACTAAAACTTAGGAAACTGACAATGTTCTTGCTACTTCCATTTACATTACAAGGTAATTAGCAAAACTTGTGCTCCATTCTCACTCCGGTACATCCAGGAACTTTATATTAACTTTGACTTGGAATCCCGAGACACTAAGTACGAGATGTTAGTCATTCTTCTCAATTAACATAATTTAACTGTCTCAGAATACTCATGTCAGTTCTTAGAACTCTTAGAATATGTAATATAACAGTACTTTTAAAGCCTCAATCCTATTTGTTACCCATAGATCCATAATTATAAGCGATTTAAGTACTGCTATCCTTGTGACTCACCGATAAGGGTATTTAATAGTAGTTAAAAATGTAAACACTTAAAGGTTTAAGCCCTACTTTTACTATACTAACTAAAGTTAGTTTACCTAAACTAAAGAGTTTGTGTGAAAGATTTGTTAGCTAGATCCAATGGTCTGCTTCAAGTCGTGGGTTAAAGAATTTTCAATGTAGGGTTTGTGCCCTTATTTCACGGGTTTTAAATGCAGCAAGAATTACGTCATTTACCAATTCTTTGTCCAACTCTTAAACTGTCTGTTAAAGGTTAATCCTAGCAAACTTAACAATTCATCCCAACAACATGCAAGCCAGTAAACAATTCATTCCATTTTGATTTGGTTGTATGTGTCATGTGAAAACAAACAATTTTCTATTTAGTTACTTTTTATACTCAAGCGGTATTAGCCGTTAAAACGATAATTTAAAATAAACTAAACTTTTTGCTTTTAAAAGCCCCGTATTTCTTTAACTGATAATATTTTGACTTTTTATCCAATATCCGGAAACCACCCATAAAATACACTCCACTTATTTTTTTTAGTTCTAAAAAGTTTGTGTAACATCTTTAATATGATGATTTTGTAACGTTCATTCTTTCGTCATTATTAGAGTCGAAACATCTATATGTAGATCTTGTCAGAGTGTAACTTTTTCACGTTTGATTAAAACGTTATCCTGATTAGAATGGATGCATTCTGTCAATAAGTACTCTTTAATTTACCAACAGTAAAAATGAACCGAATCATCGTAGATTTATCGAATTAACAGTCATCACACTTAAGATTGTGAAATAAAAGCCCAGCTGTTAGCATGACCTTTCATCGGAGTTATTAACTTTGATAACAACTTGTGCAATACGTACAAACACACGATCACGTGATCAACAAACTCAGCTGACTTTGATACACAACTCCATGAATCTTGCAAGTAATCTCATCTGCTACAACATTACACGATACCTCGTGAACAACTTTGTATATTTGTTAACGCACAGATTAATGTTGGAACTTTGCACTTTGATTACACTGTCCGACTCTACCAGCTGATTACTCCAGGTAGTTAATCATTTCATAAATATAGCTGAATTCAAGGTGAGGTTGAACACGTATCACGCTATAATTTCCATAGAGATGAAATTAGTTTAATTTGACGTTTTTCCTCAATTGCGACCCTAGCAGAAAACATTTTAATTCTTAAAATTCTTCACCATTTCGGCCCTTATACAGTTCCACGGCAAAATTTTTTTTATATTTCACTTGTATCTTTTTTATAGAAATATATACTAATAAACTAAAAAGCAAACTAAAGACTTATAAAAAAATAATTTTTATTTTTGTTAATTAATTTTGTAAAATTGTATTTTTATACATTTTTTAGTAAAGATATACAAAAACGGCCATGTCGGCCATCAGCCATCAAGAGAGCTAAAAGTGCTAAGTGAGAACTCCTTACAAAGTTATCCGAAGGGTCCGAGTTTAGAACCCTTTGAAATTAAATTATTTGAAAAACGTCATTATGATTGTTGACAAACTTAAGGTTTTCTCTTCCACTTAACCTTTGAGGTTTGGGTAGTGTTTTGAGAAGTATAACTCTCAAACCATTTGTTATATGGTTCGGACTTTTAAAGTTATTTACCTGAAAAACATTTTTTAGCTAAAGAATTGTTACTATATTTGTTTTTGCGTACAGTGTTATACAGAGTGTTCAATGTAGGCTTTTGCGATTAGGTCCAGTGTTGCTTTCCTAACTTTTTTAGGCAAACCTAATCGTTCTAATATTAAAAGCTGGACTTTATTAAAAACAAAACTATTTGTGTGAATATATTTCACTAAACATTCATTTACCAAAACATTACTCAACGGTTGTCCACTTTTAACTTTTGTAGTGACAATTACACATTCTGTTTGTCCCTCTTCTGTATGTATGTCGTCTCATTAAATATTTTAGTAACGTTTTTACAATACATTATTATTTCAACTGTTTAGCAGACTCTGTATTGACTCAAGGTAGTAAAACCATTTAAAAAAAAACATAGTGGTACGACACATCTTTCTAATGGTTAATAAGTATTTAATATTGGCAATGAAAATGATGTAGGCTACTCATAAATTGTATGTTTAGAGTATTTTACTGTTTTAGAATAACGCTTCTGACCTATTTCTCACTCGGCCAGTCAGTTTTAAACGCTCCTATTAAATCCAAATTGCTTTTGTTAAGGATTATCTGCATACATAAGTTATTTTGCGACGATATATTAACCATACTAAAATGAAGTAACTAAAACGAAACCTTTTGTGTACAAGTACCAACTTTGAGAGAAGTTGAAAGTGTTCAATCCTCAATGCGGAATGTTCCGCACTAATAACTTAGTGGGGTTGTTTTTTTTAGTTCCACCTTTTATATGTAGGTTAGTTACTGACGAAACAAAGTTATACCAGTTTAAAAAATTGAAATTTCATGCAAATATTAGCAAAATACAAAACTAAATGATGAATAAGTAAGGAGTAATAAGGATTGTATTTTGTTTACAATGATTATATTGTTTTAAAATCTTTATATTTTAAAATCAAAGTCTATTAAGCCAGATTAACAAAATACATGCATTGGCAAGTCATACATAATAATTTTCTTAACAAAACAATTTCCTTCTTTGGTGACAATTTTAACAATTCCTTGACAAATTATTGATAATTTATTTATATTTCTAGCTTATTTACATTTATACGTTCGCTGGTATACTAGTTTGTCAAAAGTCCGAACGCTGTTAGGCAGATCGACTAAATACTTTGAGGCCTTTTCAAAATTTACAGGGTCCGATTCCAACCTGAGATGAAGTGGAAGTTTGTTAAAAGGTTTATTCGTTATAAACCGTATGATTTTTTGAAAAAATGTCGAGTGTTTAGGAATTATAATTTGTTTAGAACAGCGCGAATAATGTGTTTTTATTGAAAAATTAAACTCGAAAAGTTCTGCTTTACAAATGTTAAGTTTTCAAGGAAGTAAATCGACAGGAGAGCGTTAAAATGTGCGCCCGCCGAAATAACTCAGGATTGGCGCAAACCAGAGAAAAAACCGTTCAAAGCCCTTTTTGCAATTGGAATAAAAGCGAGTTTTCTACTTTCGTGGCTGAATGATATTGCGGCCAAGTGGGGGTATATAAGCCGTAATAAGCTGATAACAGAACCTCGTCACTTGCTTGGTCTTAAGGTTGTTCAGCACGAAGATTCCAGAGCTAAGCTTTTTTGAAATTTGTTCAATGTGACTGTGAAAACTAAGTCTCTCATCCAGCACCAACCAAAACCTAACACTTTCAGAGGGACAAATGGCTTCATCCAAAGAAGGGTGAAACGGCATACGCCCCCTGACAGACAAACATTTATCAATGAGTTTCCGGAATTGACACTAAGCAGGTTGTCATCGAACCACTGTATCAGTTGGTTTGCCTCGCAAAAGGAAATTTTCTCTAACTCATTGACGTTGGAACATGAGATTGAGGTGTGGTCTACGTAAAGGCAGAAAGTTTGGCATTTGAGGTTTTGAAGAGTTGTTGTGAATAAGGAATAGGACCGGACCAGAACTGAGCTGAGGCACACCTCTCCTGTAATCTAGAGAGAAGTTAAATCCAAGTATTTTTAAATACTAAATACATACTAATACTGGGTGTGTTTTTAACGCAACCCAATTTTCAAACTGAATTTATATAATATTTGCATATAATGAGGAGAAAGTATGAGAAGTTTAAATGCAGGGAAGTTTAATTGGGGGTGTAGCTCAGTGGTACAGTGCGTGCTTGGCACCAAATCAGCCCGGTTCGATTCGGGCGCAGTGATCTTTCACGATGGCCATTCGTGATTCGAAGTCACGTTAATCCATTGGTCCATGCCATTGGTCATTGGGCTATTAATTAATGACCAATCTAGGAACAGTCGGCCCTAGTTTGTAACAAGACTACACCTCATCATCCATCAAAAACACTCATTACACTCACCTTCATCCCATATTCACCTTAAAATACCTCTAGGGTGGTCGGTGTCTGAGATCAAAGTATCAAAGTATCAAATGTTAAATTTCATAACAGCTGAAGAATTTTAATCAGTCTTGGATCTGCCTCTCTGAGCTTAGAAATAGTATTCCTTGCAGTGACATGGTACAAAGGCTATTGTTGTTTTTACTAGTATATAAACAATAGCTCGGAAGCTAAATAGCATATAAAAACCCTCCCTTCGTTTTCTCTAGATATTTTCCTTATAAATGTACGTAGATATTAAATTTTTAATTAATTAACGAAAGAAAACAACTCATTTAGTGTGAAACTAAATTTTGAAAGTAGGAGTTTTAATAGGAATTATTATTTCTGATTGTATTCAACTTTGTAGCTTTACTTTCTCCAATGTTTCATTTACTCAAAATGAAACTGAAAAGAGGTTACAAACATGTAACTTACGGAGAGAGCCACGTAACGTTATTATTTCCTTTGTTTACTCTGCTTACAGTAATAATAAACGGTAAGGGTCAAGTTTGTTTGTTGAATGAGGCCAATTTAGGACTACAAAGTTCTCTCTACCACCCAACCTTGACCTTTACCTAGCGTCACCATACAGCCACTATACAAATGTAAGTGGTAACTGCGGGGATCGAACCCGCGCCAGCGGAGTCTCGCACGATGCCATCCCACCATGGGTCCACTAAAAAGTAGATATAACATTACCGTACTCAATATTATTTATATCATGAAAAAATATCGTTCATTACTCGGATGTCATAATCGAAGTCGTATCAAAAAGCTTGACTTTAGGACTTTATGATAAAATAGATTTGTTCTCCCTACAAAATAGAAGATATACAGTACACAAACACCTACATTTACCTGGGAATAAATGTACACTTTCTATTTTGAAGCCAAATGACAAAATAAGTTATCAAATTAGGCTTTTTTTCGGTTTTTTTTGAAGATCAAGTTTTTATATTACTGCATTTGACTTTTTCTTAAAATCTTCTTTTAAATGCGTTTTCAATCAATGCGTCCAGACTCTTGAAATGTTACTTTAAACTTTAAAACCGTTAACTATTCTCCATTATAATTGGCATTATTTTAGTAATTTAATGAAGTTCGTTTGAATAATGAAAATAAACCAAGACAATATCTTCTTATACTCAATATTTTAATAGAATCCAAAACACACTCTGAACATTTCTGCTCAAATAACTAAAACCTATAGTTGTGGTAGGTTCAAAAGCCCCTTCAAGTTTAGTTTCGTTCCTCACTATGATTATAGATGTTTTAACACTTTTTACCTACATTGGACCATTGGGTAGAATATAAACTGTAAACAAGGTCCCAATCGGATCAAATATACGTTAGGGTCACAAGGGAGTATTTTACAACAAACCCTTTGTTCGCTGACGTGGCTTATTCTCTTTAATACTGCAAGGCTTGGCGTCTCACAGAGTCTACATTGAAATTGTACAGTTTTTGGAAGACTGTATGCTGAGAAAAACTGAAATTGCTGCCTGAAAGATTTATATTGTACCACTTTACCTCAATGTTGCTTATGTGTTCCTGTCAAAAACAAATTATACGAGTAATAAAGGGATAATAAAACAACGTCACTCATTTTGCCACATGAAATGTTTGTTGTTGGAAATGTATTTCCGGATTCACACTTGAGCTGACATGGATGTGTTTGACACGAGTAGTCAGTCAGTTCTGAAAACATCAATCTTTACCAGATCGTTCTTGCACGTTTAGTATTGTTTAGTTCACACCTGACATGGATGTGTTTGACACGTGAAAATCAGTTCAATTCTTTACCTACTAGTCGTTCTAATAACACTTTGCCACATGAAATGTTTGTTGTTGGAAATGTATTTCCGGTTCACACTTGAGCTGACATGGATGTGTTTACACGTAGTCAGTCAGTTCTGAAAACATCTATCTTTACCTACTCGTCTATAACACTTTGCCACATGATATGTTTGTTGTTGGAATGTGTATTTCCGGATTCACGCTTGAGCTGACATGGATGTGTTTGACATGAGTAGTCAGTCAGTTCTGAAACATCAATCTTTACCTACTAGTCCTTCTTAACACTTTGCCACATGAAATGTTTGTTGTTGGAAATGTATTTCCGGATTCACGAGCTGACATGGATGTGTTTGACATGGTAGTCAGTCAGTTCTGAAAACATCAATCTTTACCTACTAGTCTTTATAATAACACTTTGCCACATGAAATGTTTGTTGTTGGAAATGTATTTCCGGATTCACACTTGAGCTGACATGGATGTGTTTGACATGAGTAGTCAGTCAGTTCTGAAAACATCAATCTTTACCTACTAGTCGTTCTAATAAAACTTTGTTTGCATTCTTTACTTATACGAGATAATGTATATAATTAAATGTATATCATTTCTATCAGTTTAAATCTCTTTCACGTTGATATTGTTAGTATTTTAACGTATCCTCTTTCTGTAAAAGATCAATGAAATAAACTATTCTTATTCCCTACCCTCTTATAACTAAATTATTTTTAAAGAAACCTTTCTGAGAAGATGTCACGCGTTTATGAGGGTAGAAAAATAAATTAAAACTTGCAAATGTATTTCATTAGATATTTTTATTAGTTTCGGTTTCTATTTGGCAAAGCTTTTGCTGATGGGAAAAGTTGTAAGTTAAAGGAAAGTGTTGTGCATAGTTCCCAAAGTTGTCACCAGGTGCGGTGCAATCTGCTTCAACTCTAAACTCAATTTGTGAAAATACAAATCTGAAGTAAAATTAAGTAGGTTGGTAGGCACATTTTAAGTTTTACAAAATATTATTAAATTTCTTGATGTTTTCTCCATTTACTTTGTGGTAGTCAAAAGTATACAATAAAAGCTTTTGTTGTCCGAAAAAAATTAAAAATTAATGTGGTAAAGTACAAAAATGCTTTCATTGTATATTAAATTTGCCTACCAGTGGATGAAAAACCTGACCATAAGTTGCAGGTCAAACAAGACTTGTATCAATACAACCACTGATTTTAAACAATGCTTTACTCTCACGTGTTTTGGTGTGTTTACTTAATTTTGTTAAGGAATTTTCAGGATTTATGTGTTACGTTTTAGGTTGCATGTTTTGAATTTTAACTTCTATTTTTTGTGCAAGTTTTCTGAGTGTTATGCTAACAAGACTTTCAACCTGACCTGACTAGTTGACTATAAGTTGGCCTCTTTTGTGCCACCAGTTTGCCTTTCACGTTATTATTAAGATTATTTTATACTGAAGTTCTTTAAAACAAGATCCCACCTAACCTAAATTTGAAAATGTTCGAATCTTTTCATCGGCCTCCAAGACATTGTGGGAAAAAACGGGCACATAGGCGTAATAGCGACACGTCCATAAAAACCGAATTGTGTTATAACGTTCATAATATTAAACATTATTGCCGAAGTTTATACTTTAATTGAGATTGTTCTGTATTCAAACATTTTTTAGAAATGTTTGTTGTGTACACGCAGTGAATCATAGTCTAACATAACTTAAATAACCTAACTTAAATCTATTCAACCTAATGTAACCTAACAACTCCTAACCTATGATAATCCCTTACAAAACGTCGGACTGATAGCGTAAAATGGCGATCTACAGATGACAACCACTAGTGTTAGCCCATCTTCCATTTATTTTTCCGCTTTTCAATTCTTGTATTCAGACCATCTAAAGTATGAGTTTAAACAGAGACACAAAGCTAGTTTTAACCCTGCTAAACGTTATTCAATCTCACTATGAATTTGAACATCAAGTTTAAATATATTAAATCATATATTGTGAGCTTCTAGTCTAGAACAATATCAACGTTGAATTGCAGTACATGCAAAACTCTGATTTTGTACATTGGAGAGATTTACCGTAAACAAAACACCATACAACAGTTCAACAAACTTGTAAGTTACACTTACTAAAGTTGTTGTCTAGTTTTCTTGTTATCGTTGTTCTTCCAACAGGTTAAGCCAAGTGGTTTCCTAGAAACTTACCTGGATGTTTTTAAAACTAGTTTAAGTTTTATTACTTCACTGCTGTAAGTTATATTAAGTCTTTATTTCAACAAATACCTACACTAGTAAAACTAAATTGTCAGTTTAAATTAAGAAAGATGCAAATTACAAGCAACGGATAGCTGAAGAGTATTAAATTTTTCTATTAAAACCTTTTAGTGTTTAGTTGAATTTGACCGTATATTTAATCGTGGTAAAATGTTTTTGAATATCCGCATGTAAGTCTTGAAATATGTAATTTCTTTTGCAATTTCAACCAACAAAAAGTTTACATCAAACTAGAAATTATACTGTACGATTATCATACAGAAAGCCTTTAAACATTAATATAGTTGACATAGAAATCATTATAATGTTCCACCGGTTCTTTTGTTTAAAAACTACACAACGTTTCGAAATGTATGAAAACTATTCTCGTTGTTATCTTCGTATTTTAATCCTAACAACTAGTACACTATATTACAGAAACAAATCAACATCATTAACCTAAACATATAAGACATTCATCTAATGTTTCCAGGACAGACCGCGTCAGTAAAATATTTACTCTATTTACAGTGACGGATCACTCATTTTATACTCGAGTGCTGTCAGTCATGTGACCATGTAGTGTACCAACTGTAGTTGTGAAATCGGCATACGTATTGAGGTACAGCGAATATAATTGGAGTCCGTACAGAAGACGACAGCATTAAACACGCGTACTTTCCATTTGTGAAAGGAACCACGGAGAAAATAAGAAGAGTTTTACAGAAGCACAAAATGAGAACCGTGTTCAAGCCAAGCAGGAAAATAATACATTTTCTACTACCCGCCAAGGACAAGATTCCACTAATTACGCCGGGTTATAGGAAAATCCTTGTAGCTGTGAATCAGACTACATTGGCGAGTTGAAGAGGTTTATTTATACCAAATTAAGGAACACATCAGACATACGAATATTAAAATACCAAGTCAGAGGTAGCTGAACACAGATTAGCACTAAGACATGAAATCATGTTCAACAAAACTAAGGTTATCACCAAAATACCACACCACTATCTGAGGACTATAAAAGTGTCGACAAAATTTTATAAGAAAAGAATTCAATCGGAAGATAGTTACAAACTCTTCAGAGCTTGGCAACCAGTAAAAACCCGTATTAAATCTGTGCATTAATAGAGCATAAACTTGGGGCATCGTGTGAAATAAGTCGGCGTCTATTCGCTGGTAGTGGCAGCTTCACCCAATTGTGTTTAATGTTATTTTGGCATAACATATGCCAATCTCACAACTACGGTTGGTACACCTGGCGCAAGAAGGAAGCAGTTGGCAGCACTCTGACCAGTATGCTAAGGATACTTGATTGTAAAATGAGCGAATTGTTTGTCACTGTAAATACTTTATTGACGCAGTCTGTACTGGAAGACGTAGATAAAAGTCATGACTCCCTTCGTTTTACTTTATTCTTGCAAGAGACCTATGAAACATTACACAGTATCAAGGTTAACTATGAAATTGGAAACGACAGACCAATGCTTCGCTTGGCACCAACCACTCGTTTACACGGACTCGGACTGACCGTTGACTGTCAATAATCAGTTGAAAAGTCCATAGATTCCTATAAGATTATTTGTAAAAACAACACCTTAATTTTAAAACACTATTATAAAGTGTAGCTTCATAAGAGCTCACATCATACAGTATATCTAAAGATGCCTTTTTGACATTTTGCTTTAATCACATCTGCTTTAGACACGTGTAAACGTGGTAAAGTGTCACTTATTAACCCAGGTAAATAAAGTATTGTTTTGATGATGTTTTCCTCCCTAGGGGATAAAATATAATTTTAATGATCTTTTTGAGACATGTACGAATTGTACATCAGCTGGTTCAACGAGTTTGTTTCGATTGTTTTATTGTTTAATTTTAACACTGATTTATAGTAAATCGGTTCAACAGCTGTTTCTTCAAAACAGTATAGTTCATACTGCTGAGTTCAAAACTATATTAACTAAAGTTTTTTTAGAATATTAAAAGATGTATTGACATATTTCTCATTATTATTTGCATCATGACAAAAGTATCGTTCATCACTCGGCCCGAAAGAGTCTTTTTGACCCTCGGTCATTTAACGTCCTCGGTCGCGCCTTAGACGATAACTTGACCTCGTGTCAAAAAAGGGCCTAGTGATGAAATATACTACTTTTGTAAGGTTTTCGTGGAAACGGGCATCAGTTACACTGCGGGAAAAGTGTTGATAACGGAAATCTAGTGTATAGGAAGATTTGAGTTTGATGTGGTTTTAATGTTATCGTCGGTCTTTCAACAGAATTCGTAAGCTTCTTTTGAAAAGGTAGATAACAACTTGGAAGAAAAGTATAGACATCAGAACAAATGGCAGCTCTTTGCAGAACTTTTATATTCATGATATGGCTTACAATGCTTCAGGAATGGTACAGGGTTATTACAAAAACTATCAGCTTAAACCGATATACCTTAACAGTTTATACTTATTGAACTGATATCTTTGTTGCTTAGTATAAAAGTAATATGCTGGGCAAGTATGACCTTTTTATAAGCAGTTTTTATTGAAGATCTTAGACATTTGACACTTACCATATAATAAAGTCTTATTGTTACACACTAATGTAAATTCTGACCTTTACTATCAAAGAAGAACGGTCCATGTGAAAGGAAAACTTTATGAAAACGTAGATCGAGAGGCATAATACAATAATGATTTCGTGAGAACAACCCAGTTAAAAACATTTCATAAAAAGGAGGCACGCAAGCACTTATGAAAACGTGAATAGTGTCATCTTCCTACATTTTAAATTACAAAATTATTACGATATATCCATAATTAAATACCTGTTATTATTATTTATAAAATTGTTTTGAAGTGTCACAATATTCTGTTAATATCTCAGACCGGTTTACATTTACCGTGCGTTGAACATTGTCTACTGGGAACTGACACTAATGAAGTTCTAGGTAATATTGTTACATGAGCTCTCCGGTTACCAAGGCACTGTTACCCGTCCTACCCAGGTGTATCAGGTGATAATACTTCTTGGTGTTAGAAGAGATAAGAGATTAAATAGTTCTAACTCAGTAATTTAGCTCTGAGCATATTGCCTAGTTACATAACTTTGTTTAAAGTTTTTGTTGACGATAGTAGAATTTCTGAGGTTGTAACAAGCCAAAAGTCGTGTTTTTCTTGTTCACTTAAAACGATAAAAACGTCAAAATAAAATTGCAACCTTAAAACACGTTTGAAGAATGTTTGTTACATCAACAAAACCCGATGCTTGAAATAATACAATAGAGTCCTTAAATACATTCTTAGATGCAACTGCAATTACTGCTGATTTGCCTTGTGTGCTGGTATTTCTGTCTGCTAACAAGTCTAGGACAACAGCTTGGCTCGTGACTAAGTCCACTCTGTTTAAGCGAATATTGACGGGTAAGTGTTGATATGGAAGATGTGTAGTCTTGCTACAAACTAGAATCATGTGTTGTCTAGATTGGGTCGTTAACCTTACAACATCTCAACGGGCCATTGCTAAGAGTAACTTCCGAACTACAAGGTGCGGCTATAGTGAAACGTTGTTGCTGCAGCGTGGAGAATTGTACCCGGATTGTTTTGGTGTGAATCTCCATATATCTGAATTTAAGCCTCCTAGTTACACTAAAGGTAAATACAACACTGGTAATTTTTATCCACTCTTTGAACATGAACAAGTTTGCAGTTATATACCTTGGTTAGCACTACATTAGCTAACACCTCTAGTTGCAAGTACACAAGACACATTCATCATGTTGTGTGATATGTGTACTCACTGTATATCAGACAAATGAAGTTATAGCGTGTCTTGTTCATTAGCATGCTACACACTGTATGTCATATGTAAGTGTTCTTTATGTGTTTTACTGCTTTCAGGAATCAAGGCTGATATTGAGTTATTCAACTAATGCATGCAAGTTTACATTTAAGTTCATATAATTATTTATAGCTTGTTCTAAATTTTACACTAAAGACGGAATCTGAACACATTTCAGCTTCATGAATTAAGTCTAAATTAACATACCACTTGCCATTTTGGTCGGCACCTAAGAGATACCTGGTTGCAGAAATTTCCATGATAAGCACAACATTGGGAAAAGCAGTTTTAAAAATCAAACAGGTAAAACGGAGTATAGACTTCTTAGTGCATAGACATTTGAAAGTATCAAAATAACTACGTACTTTATTTTCATGAATCATACTACCCATCAATTTTGCAGATAGTTAAAGTGCATGCCACTATAACTATGTAAAACGCAACGACTAATGAAGGTGGTGGACGTTACTGGTAGATATACAATTTCGAACTTTGACAATATCCAAGTTCCATCTTCCTCTGAATAAGCTATCATAACTTTCAATTGCTGCAATGACTATTCATACAACTATTAAAATTGAACTCGCATTTACCATATTAAATGTTTAACTAAAGTTAATATGGTCATTGGTCAGTATCCGTACTCTCGTGTTAATCGTCAACTATATTCTTAAACCTCCATTTTGTTTTTTTATGTATTTATTTATTAACGGCATATATTATGCCTTTTACAAGATAGAGTGCGAACAAATAATAATAAAACGTTGAGATGAAAAGAAAAACGGGGTACATTACAGACAGAAAAAGCTGTGTAGAGAGGTCCATTTCTTCCAATCCACCTCGTCTTGGATGGTACTATATTGTTTGTACTTCTTTTAGGTTTTTGCAGTTTGTTGTATGGTGTGGTTATGGGTAACAATATGGGGAACTAATTAAATTATAGAGATGACGTAGTGATGCGATGATTATGATACAATCGAATGAAAACGATGAAATAACAATTAGAATATGGACAGTAATTAACACATAATAAATATATACATATAACAATATGTGATAACATGGATAAATAGACGTATATGGGATTAACATAAATAAATATAAGATTAGTAACATGGATAATACACAGTATGATAAATATAACAATTTAATTTACATAACGAAAAGGTAATTTATTTTATTTATTTATTCACGGTTTACAACAATTTACAGTAGTTTTACATGCTTTGATATGAATACATTATATGAAAAATAAATTACTAGTATAACAGAGAAATTGGCCAAAATGGCTAAAGAGAACTATAACTAAGATAACAAAGATAAATATATATAAATTAACTAACGCCTATACAAACTGAACGTTTTGGGGTGATTTGCTTTACCCCGTACAATGAGGTACCACCTACACACACAAGCGGATCTGCGCGAAAATAATAGATATGAACTAATAAATAATTACAGTAGATATAAAATATTGACTAGATGAAGTAATACGAGATAAAATAGGAAAAGTAACTGTTTGAATTTGGTTTGGTTGCAGCTTGCTTCTTCGTATGCTTGCCAACATGTTCCCTTGGCCCACAGTTTAACCCAAACAACAACACAAACTAAATACCAAAATAAAAAATATTATAACCAAGCAAAGCAGTACGAATTCAACACAGCCTCAAGCGGTCTTTTTACTGATAATTTACCGTATATCATTTCGAGTTTGATTTGATTTTTCACCAAACCTAAGTTGATCGTTAAAATTATGAATGTTGGTCAGCTGACACATGTGTAGGCCCATAATCAGTTTTCATGACTCACCACGTAGGGATTTGTCTAAGATTTAATTAATTATTTCAACTTCTTTGATAATACAACCTGATTCATTCATCAAAACTCTTAGAATTTCTCTTACATTGGCTGTGCAAGTGTGCATGAATAGGTATGTTATGTGTTTTTGATTACAGTTGGTCAGCCTGATTCACGGCTGTGATTGGTCGTCCACTGCTCCGAGCCAGCCAATGGGGCAGTTTGTCGGCTGGCCAGGCAGTCGGTCAATGGCCGTTGTCACTGGCGTTAGACGTGATTGATTTCTCTATCTGTTTTAATTTCGTAAAGTTATGGTACATTTCGTGTTGTTTTCTAAGCTAGCTGTTATAAAACTAACAAGTTTAAGAAAAGAAACAAAGGTTATTTAGTGGTGGGTGAGTGGTTAGCTTGCGCTAATAACCTTTAGGCGCTGCTTTCCTCATGTTTTGTAGCCTGTTTTAGGTTAGTTTTCACCTGAAGAAGGCAAATTCCAGATCCGAAATGTTGTGTACTTTTCGTTCACTCAAAAACGTGGAAAACACGTAATAATATTTTAATCTCAGTAATTGTACCATCAACAATAAGCTTATAGAGGTCCCAAATACTAAATTCTAATCTAATGGCAACCCTCAAGTAGGTAAGTTCATTGCACTAAGAAAGGTGCATTTTTAAAGTCAGACAGATACAGCCAGCAGAAAGCTCTTTAGCCCTCTAAGTTCAGGTAAACAAACCTCAATGTGAAGTGGCTGAACAGGAAACTTACTTGAGTAGGTTTAAACAAACAGAACTGCACTCAACTGCATTAAGCGGTCTTTGTTGTATAAGTCTAGTCTCTATTAGTATAATGTATAGCAAACAGTAGCACTATGTATAATACTGCAAGTGGTCAGTATGAATAACACCATGTTGTAAGCTAGATACCGCAGTGAACATTTCCTTTGTTCCATAGTTAGAATGATTCTAACGGTAGTTTTAGTTTGATTACTCATTGTATGGGAAGAGCGTTGCACGTAAAAATAATAAAACTAAAACATAAACCGTATTTATCCAGATCTTTGACATGACCAAGAACATGCGATGTTACTCTGATTACAACTCTGTGTTCATGTGGCAAGGTTAAAATAGGTTAAAACATCAAGAGTATGAAGTTTTTCAGTTATCTACGTTTGAAGAATAATAAACATTGTATGAAGTTATTTTGTTAGCAATTAGCCTAAGTCGTGTGCAGGAATCAATTTTGGGGCAAGGGGAACTAAATGGACCATGAGTAAAACCAGATTCCTATAAAATAAATAAGCTGAAATATAATGTAAATATTAGACTTACCGGAATCATATGACTTTAGTAATTTGTTGATTAAAGTCATTACTTGAAGTTAGGATTTGGGATAGCACTCTTTAATAATTTATTATCAACAACAGTAACCCGTACAAGCTGTCAACTACACTCTGAAATTAAAAGATCAAATTCTTCCAAAAGTCATCAATCAACAATCTGATATGTTCTTAATAAATATTTCAAATTCATTCGATGGAAAACTGTAGTCTAACTATTATTTATCAGAAAATACGACAATGACGACTCAACTTTAAAATTGCACAGGAAAAATGGAGAATTAAATCAATCACGCGATGTGTTCTTCCAAATTCAGAGTGTGCTACTATTATTAAAAACATTAACACTGGTTTGGAATTAGGTGGCGATAGAAAACTATTGTTGATACCACTGCCAAATTGTTCAAGTTAGAACAAATCAAGCCTATAATTAAAGAAAATTTGAGAACGCTTTGGATAAAACGGATCGAAATAGTTTAAAAGAAGAATATAACAATATCTAACGTAATACACTTTAAGGTCTATGTTGTATTCAATACTGGTAGTCTATAGTAAAAGTCACAACAAAAAAGTCTTTTGATTGTTTAAAATTAAATCAACATATTATACTAGACTAAACACCCGAGAGACTACCGACATAAGTAAACTAAGCTGTGTACAATGTTGTGTACAATGGCCTTTGTTAGACAATGTGAAGGTAAACACGCGACTGTGTTCCACTGCTGGAACAATGAAAGGTTTCTTCAAGTGTAGAGAAGTGCATTGCATAGCTCTAAACTGCATAGTTTATGTTGCACCAACTGCAGTGTTTTCCTTCTTTCGCTTTTCTTTGTAAATACCGCGCACTGTAAGTCAGACCGATCCGGACTACTGCCGCCAAGGGCGCGGCCGACACAGGAAGATTCGGGCCGAACATGCGTTGCTCATAAGGCAGTCGCCAGGAGTCACAGTTTTACTATTTTCTTTTTCTCTCTCTCTCTTTCTTAACTTTGTCTTTCACACAATTTTCTCTGTGTTGATGGTCTGTGTATACAGAATGCCATCCGCACCAATCTCTCTACACAAGTGTTTTGTCCGCTATGAAGATGACTTTGGCTCTTTCTGGATGGTGGATGACGCCGAGTATGTGAAGAGGCGACACTTGTCCCGTGGTCGACCGCGGAAATATGACCCCCTTCCATCACCCACTCTACCTTCGATCCTAAAAGATCATTCTACCTAAAAGATCGTTCGTGATATTTTTTGTTCACTAACGATGGAAAATGTCCGCAATAATAGTTCAACTTCTGAAATCCTCCCATCGTCAACAATAAACTTCAAACAAAGTATTTTAAAAAAGTACCAATTGAGTGCCTAGAAAAGGGTTGAAGTGGGTTAAAAAGGGTTAACTTTTGCCATAAAACTCAAAATCTGTCAGTTTCAAAACAAAAAAGTTGAAAGAAAGGTGCTGATAATTTCAATATTGCACGAATGATTCTCAGTTAATTTTCTAAGATTACTAAGTTTGGGCTTTGCAACGATAGGTGAGTGGATTAGCCTTACTTTAAGCTCTCACAATATATGGGTTTATACGCAGTGTGTAATGCAATCAACCATTGTAAAAAACTCATTGACATCTGTTCAGATATTTTTGAGAAAACTGTGTAATAATGTAACACACAGATGGACAGTCAACCGAAAACATATGTACTTAAACAGTTATGTTAAGTACTTTACAAACTAAATATTTTCTTTTTATACAAATTTATTTGTGATTATCAGTTGAACAAATGTTTTGTGTTGTTTGGATATAGATGTTACTATTATTATTTAAGTATAAAACCAGTCGGATCACACAAAGTACGACAACGCAGCATTTTTTTGCCTGCCCAGACTTACTTTATCCTTTTAAATTAGTGTATTAAAAATAAATAAAACTCACGTTTGTTCAGGAGAGATTTTGTGGCGAATGTTATGAAAAAGTGGCTTCATTTAGGGGAACAGCTGCGACGTGCCGGTCTCTGTGTTCTACGTGATTCCCACCCTCAGGGAACCCTGAGTGGCTTGTCCCAAGCGTTTCTTCAGCTAAAACTAAATTAATTGCTAGTTTCTCAGTACTAAATAGTAGTTCAGGAACGTCCTTATACTACAAAACAACAAATATTCACATAGCCTTTAAATGTCTTTTGATGCTAGCGTTTTAAAAACGCAACTAAACAGCATTATACAAAAAGCCACATTACAACAACTTAGATCTACTGTAAATACAAATTACAGGTGTCAATACTAAGGTTTCTAGTTAAATTCCAGGGGAAATCTTTTATTTCTATGGTTTTATACAAAGTTTTGAAAAAAAAAAACAATATTATTCTAAGCGTAGTTTTTATAACTTTATTCATAATAAGGTAATGTCCAAGGAGCATATTTTGTGCCATTCTGTACAATATAGTATTGAGTTTCACAAATTAAAAGGGATCACAGGAATGTACAGGTCAAACTGAGTGGTTCGTAAATCTCCAAGGTACAAAGTGATCCTTGAACGCACATCCAAATGGATTGAAATGTACTGTATCAATGCTAAAGCTATCATCCATTAGCAGTGAGTGGCTTGGATGTGGCCACTTGCCTTTGCTCCGTAACCGTTCAACCGGAACTCGAGGTTTCTTTATTATTTAAACAATTGTGTGAATTTTCGTTGGATTTATTTGCAAAAATCGTTTCAAAATAAATCGTTTAGTATATTTTTTTAATATAGAATTTAATCTTTGTTTTTTGTGATGAGCTATTTTGCCAAGGGGGTACACTGCCTCCATGTATCAAATTGTTGTTGAACTTTCTCTAAACTTGTTATGTACCTAACACAAGGGACACTTCAAGTTGGGAAATCAAACTTTCAGTCACCGCTTAACGTTGACACCGTCTCAGGTTTCTTGGTACTTTTTTGGTAAAAATGTTCTATTAGTGCAAGAAGTTCTGAAAAATTCCAAAAGGTGAACGAGTTGTCACAATCTATAAGGTCAGGTCAGTCATGCAAAAACATATTCATATTTATTTTTAAAATCAATAATTTTAAAAACATCAAATTGTTTTAACATAGAATTGTTTCTCAATACTCTTTTTTATATAACATTTGTTTAACAATCTAAAGACATATTTCGAGTCTCAAACTATTGGAAGTTGGTGGAAATACTTTGTAAGGAATTCCTAGCATGTTTCAAAGCTTGTAAAACACTTAAAGCTGTCTGATAAAATGAACTTACAACAGCTTTATTATAAGTCAACATATTGTTACATTAATAATTTGCACAAAAAACATTCAGGATTTTAGTTTTCAAGCATAGAAGGTCAGTTTAATCTTAAATGAATTCGAAGTGATTCATCTCACGTAAAATCCAACAGTCAAAAGTCACTTGGCATTTCAATATCAGTTGGCCGCAATATTTCATATTAACTTGTTGCTCTAACTTTTGTCATGTTTCGGATATTGTGAACTTTGCGTTTCTAATCGTAGAAATGAAATTATATTTTGTCTCGGTTCTTTGGTCGTTGTTACGCGTATTTCAATTTAAGAGTTCTTTACCTCCAAACATATCAACATATTTTATTTGAAACTATAAAGGGTAACTATTAGCGTTTGGCTTAATTTACTACTACAAAACCATTCATTTTATTAATTATTTATTTATTGTACGGAATTTACATAATATGCTGACGTATATAATAGTAATACAATAATTAATATAACTGACATAATTTAAAACTATTAATTTATAAAATCTTCTTAGTGTTCAGGTAGATGAAAAGCATAGTATGTCTATTGTATGGATTTCCAGGAGATATACAGGATCATTATTTCAGTTGAGCTAAAATACTCTATAATTTTGTATTTTTAAGTTGTAACTGAAAGTTTCTTTTGAGCGACACCTGATACATCTATTGTACCTAAATTCACGGTAAAATAAAATATTACTCATGTATGTTATCAAACAAGAATATAAACTCAGAGAGGTTGTTGGGTTACAAACACTAAAGTTGAAACTCTAAAAGAGTTCCTCGTGCTCAATAAGGATCAAATATACTGTTCACAACTCACAAGGTCACCAGGGAGTGTTTTCATACCTGCCTTTGCTGACACAAGAAATTCTTCTTCTATACTGCTGAGTTTGGTCATAGGAAACTGACAATTGAATGTGTGATACATCTCTTGTACCTATAAATTCACGGTAAAATAAAATTATACTCATGCATTATCAAACAAGAATATAAACTCAGAGAGATGTTGGGTTACAAACACTAAAGTTGAAACTCTAAAAGGTTCCTCGTGCTCAATAAGGATCAAATATACTGTTCACAACTCACAATGTCACCAGGGAGTGTTTCCAATACCCTGCCTTTACTGACACAGATTCTTCTATACTGCTGAGTTTGGTCACTCCTTAGAGCAACAATTGAATGTGTGATACATCTCTTGTACCTATAAAGTTCACGGTAAAATAAAATTATACTCATGTCATCAAGCAGAATATAAACTCAGAGGTATGTTGGGTTACAAACACTAAAGTTGAAACTCTAAAGAGTTCCTCGTGCTCAATAAGGATCAAATATACTGTTCACAACTCACAAGGTCACCAGAATTGTTTTCCAATATCCCTGCCTTTACTGACACAACGAAGATTCTTCTATACTGCTGAGTTTGGTCACTCAGGAAACTGACAATTGAATGTGTGATACATCTCTTAATACCTATAAAATTCACGATAAAATAAAATTATACTCATGCATGTTATCAAACAAGAATATAAGCTCAAGGATGTTGGTTACAAACACTAAAGTTGAAACTCTAAAGGGTTCCTCGTGCTCAATAAGGATCAAATATACTGTTCACAATACAATACTTAGGGGTGTTTTCCAATACCCCTGCCTTTACTGACACAACGCAAATTCTTTCTATACTGCTGAGTTTGGTCACTCAGGAAACTGACAATTGAATGTGTGATACATCTCTTGTACCTATAAGAGTTCACGGTAAATAAAATTATACTCATGTCATCAAGCAAGGAATATAAACTCAGAGGTGATGTTGGGTTACAAACACTAAAGTTGAAACTCTAAAAGAGTTCCTCGTGCTCAATAAGGATCAAATATACTGTTCACAACTCACAAGGTCACCAGGGGTGTTTTCCAACACCCTGCCTTTGCTGACACAACGCAGATTCTATACTGCTGAGCCTTGCAACTCAAAGAATAATTATATTAAATAACACATAATTTGAGACCCACCTTATTTTAACATTAAAACAAAGGTTTTGCACAGAGCCATTTGTTTTGGATATTTGAATAAAGACTTAAGACAAACGAAATATTGATTATGCTACTTCATCACTGCAGTAGTAAATAAATAATAATGATATTTTAATAAAGGTTATATTTACACCCTTTAGTATTATGCTTAATTTATTGTCAAGAAAGGAAGTACGATTTACTTCTAATAGTTCCTACACCAGTTGACCCAGGCGATTAGATATTTTTATATGGTACAACGTTAAATAAGGTAATACTTTTAAATTTGTTGTTGGCGATTTCAGAGTTTAAAACATTATTAAGGACGTTCACATCGGTGTTTAGTGAAAGAAGAACACAACGTTTCATTATCTAGAATATGAACCCGTCTTCAAGTGTTATTATATTATGATTTAGGTTACTTTTCCCTTAAAGACGGGATCATCTAAATTCAAGACCGTCCTGTTCTTCTCGTTTACTAAAAGACGATGGAAAACGTCCGTAATATCATTAACTAAAAACCTCATAAATTGACAATTGTTTACAAAGTTCCGATCACTAGGAAGCTTGTATTAGGAGTGCGGATATATATCACATTTGACAATAAAGGAGACTCAGAGGTAACATATTGGAGAGGCAGGTTCCACAGAAACCAGTAGATCACAATATCCTGGTAACTTACGATACCTTGCTGTCCAACGGTGTCTTCCCTTTCCATCTTTTTACTAAGGGGGTTTCAAGAAAATAATAATTTATTCGGGTAAACATTAAAAGCTAATTTTTATTTGAATTTTTGACCATTGACAACACTGTATAATGCTAAACACATTAAGCTCACTCAGAACTTTGGTAATCTCAAAGCCAGTATCAAATTCTCTCAGCAGTTGACTAACCGAGTTGTCTGGGGTTGATATACAACTCCATGACTCATATGAGTTATCTTGACAGTTGTGAATATTGCACATTGCCTGTCAGGCAACTTCGTGCATTTGTTACCTGGTGAATATAAGTTCAATCTTACCCTTTTGAACTTGAAATAAGGTTTCATCTTACCTTTTTGACGATGGTTGAACCTCTGAAGTTGATATCCGTTGCAGACGTGTTTAAATTATCACCAGCATATCATATTTAATTTAAGTAGAATCTGATGTCATCTTCAGGTCGTTTTGTATTATGATTTCGGTTATATTTTTCATCTGAAGATGGGATCATACTCCTGATCTCAAAATATTTTAATTGTGTTCTTTCAGTAAAAAACAATGAAAAACGCTGATTATATCGTTTTAACCTTATAAATGAATAACTGTTTCAAGACTCCGGCCACTCGGAAGCTTTCGCTTTTATTAGGAGTGGGTATATATATATATATAAATATAGATCAAATTTTACAATAAAGAAGACTCGGAGGTAACATATTGAAGAGGCAGATTCCACAGAAACCAGTAGATCACAATATCCTGGTAACTTACGATACCCTACAGTGACTTCCTTCCCTTTCCCCAGTCATTTCACAAAAGTATTTTCAAGAAAATATGATTTACCCGTGTCAACATTAAAAGCCATAATAGTAAACAAAGAAAAGAGTTTGTCTTTAACTCTTAGGCTTCGCAGCCGATGTCACAAGTATAATCTAGTTCTTCCGGTTTACATCACATCCAAAGTTCATAATTAGATTGTTATATTTCAGTCTTGCTAAGGAGTACCATCTTCAGTCACTTATTGGCTAATCTCAGTGACTTATGAGACAAAAGAAATATAGTGAATCGTGACACAATAAAATATGGTTCTCCACAGCGAGGCCGAAATATCTTAACCTAATAATGAAGTTTGTACGTGGAGTGAACCGGAAGAACTAGATTATATGGTTTGTCTTTAAATATTATTTTCTTATAACTGATTTCAAATGTGTCAATTATAATTTACTTATATTTTTATGTACTTACTATACATTCTAATTTCTAAGGAATTTGAGCGTTAGGCTAGGCCCTTTGCAACAAATGGATTTGGGAGTAGTTTTTCTCCTGAGGTGGCCGTAACCATTCGAGATGAATTATTTTATTTTTGAGCGTGCTAAAATTATTATAAATCTTAATCGCACGTTCGAAAATGTGAGTTAGTTGTTTCGGATTTTATTCACATTTTTCAACAAAACTGTGGCTCTCAATTTAGTAAAAAAATGCTAGTTTATCTGGTTTAATGACTACAAAGTTCCATCTGAAGTTAAGAATACTTGTAGATTCAGATACATTTAAAACACTGTGTCCAACTAGTTGAAGTTTTCTAAAAAGAGGATATTGCTTCTCTTGTAGTTGTGAGATCAAGTGGTTTCCTATAAATCTTGTAGAAGTTTGAAGACTAGTTTAGGTTTCACACCTTTGCAAGGTGATATTTCTTCCTCTAAGTTCAAGACAAAACTTTAACTCAGCTTCAATATCAGATGAAGCGCTATGCTCATTGGGTCGTTACACAAATAACACAGTAAAATGCTTAGGGGTTTGGGTGTGAGTTACATATCCACAAACCTTTCCAATATTGTTTTTTTTAGACGAACCTGATCAAAATACGAATTTGCAAAGACAATTCAGAATCTGTATTAATCCAAAACAGTGTTACATCATATAATAATGCATTTGTTTACTAATAGAACCAATGAGTCTCATACTTGCATCTACTGGCAAATCAGAATACTGGTAATGTATTAGCAAACCAATATATAATAATTATGTTAAAACAATTATTATTTTCTTTCTTACTAAAATGCAACTAAGCACAACAAAATAAATTCGTTGAAATGAAAGTATAGAACGGATTTTAAGAAGAATGTGCAGAATATTCGTGGATAGCACACCCTTAAATACCAATGTTATAATTGAAAGCAACACTCGTTTATCTAAAACCTTATCTCACAGTTTCATTTCCACAAGATGTGACATTTGAGTTGCAAGTTGAACAGACTGCAGCGCACCTGTTTGTGGTTATTGATTACAAGAATGTCCCTTCCCTTACAACTTTTCCCATCAGCACCAGCTTTATGAAATGAATAGTAACATATCTCTCACATGATAAACAATGAATAAGACCCAAGGTTTACTCCACAATAAAGTTTTAACAGTAGGTGAATTGAGTGTGACTCTGAGGTTTATTACCAGGTTTACCCGATCCCGGTACTCGATCCCCGAAGTCGCGACTTTAATTTTTATAAAGATACATGGTAATGACTATGGATAAAGGTCGAGGTTGAATGGTAGAGAGGACTTTGTAGTACTAACCTCGCCTCGATAAACAAGACAAACTTTACTATACCTTATTTTGTGCTAGGTTTAACTGTATGCTCGTTACACAAATGTTCATAGCAATATGCAGTTGCTCTCTATAAAATGCTTACTGCTTTTGGCTAGGCCAAAGCAATTTGTTACACGGCTATCAATACCTTTGGCGTATGAATAAGTTAGAAATAGTGAAACATCGATAGATTTAAAGAGTTAGTCTTTTGATTTCCTATGTACTAAAACATAAATACAAAGCATTCTTAAATAACACATGTACATATTATTTAGGCATGTTTACATATAATATTACGCAAGAATTACAACTATTGGTTATGTGAAACCTCTTGTGTTAGGAGGGAAGGTGAGGAGAGAAAGTTTGACAGGATTGTTCGGTCAGAGGCTGTCGCAATAAGTTAGATTGCTTTGAGATGATTGGGTTAATTTTGATATCGCTCTTCTCCCTCTCTCTCACAATATTTCTATCTTCTACCAATTAATATACGTATATGTATTTATTCTATACGTGTATTAAATAAAAGTCTCGGTCACATCTTAGCTTACTACTTCGCGTGCTGTTCTACGGTATTTATAAACCGAATAGATATGTTTGATTAAGTATTCTAATATATCAACTAACTGGCACGGTGTTGAAATCCTTGCTTTATACTCGTTTAGGGATGTTGAAATGACACTAAATGGTTTAAAATTTGAAGCACAGAAGGTAGGCCTTAACATTAATCCCACTAAGACCAGGGAAATGAGGTTTAACTGCAGAAACAATACTGTCCTTAAATTGGAAGAGGATGAGATTGAGTGGGCTGATGAATTTTGCTACCTGGGCAGCTTTTTGAAAAGAATGGAGGAACGGATAAAGACATTGCAAGACGTCTAGACAAAGCCAAAGCAGCATTTGCAGCTTAGCTTAGACCAGTTGGGAAATCAGAATGCAGTGAAATCAGAAGGATAACAAAACTAACAATATTCAAAACTAGTATTAAATCCGTGCTGCTGTATGACTCACAAAAGTGAAAAGTAAAACAAGTGTAACCTCTAAAATTACTAACGTGTGTTTCCAATTGCCTTCGGTCTATTCAAAGATATGGTGGTCTAATGTTGTCTCAAATAAAGAACTTTGGTCTACAACAAAGGGAAATGACGTGGATGGAATTTGATGGAGATCGGTCACATACTACGTAAGACAGCCACATGACTTAATCGCTAAAGAAGCCACTGAGTGGAATCCACAGAGAGGGCAAGAAGAAAAGGGAGGCCGACAATTACGTAGGAAAGGATGGTAGAAAGGGAGCTGGAAAATCAAGGCATAAGGTAGAGGGACCAACGGAGGGAATTTGTCACGGCCCTATATTTCACTTAGGAGCTTAAGAGCATAATTCAAGATATACAGAATGTAATGTTCGTTTTGTACATAAGGGTGGGAAAGAGTGAGATGACGCTGTAGTTTTAATAGAATTTTATTAAAACTAAGGTAGAAACTAGATAGTTTACAGTGCGCTCCAGAAGAGCACTTGATTCAAACTTTTTCCATTACACTTTTTCAACATGTTGACCTAGACAGATGCTGTTTTTAGTGGCAACCCTCTTCCTCTTGATGGTTTGTCCATGAATTAAATATAAAAGTAACATTTTAAAATAAATCACCTACCAATGAACAACACGACTTTTATGTATGTTTTTTGTGTGAGGGGGTTGACCAAACTAATATACCTAAGTTTCGCTTAGGCCTATACTTAGTTATTGTGATTAATCGTGTAAGAAACAGGCTTAAGTCAATTAAAAGTTATTATATCTCCTCTGTTTGAAAACACTGACTCACTCATCAAAAATCTGAAGATGTCCTTCCTTACCAGTGGCTGCGCATAAATAGGTAATAGGTGTTCCTCTTTTACAGTTGGTCAGAATGATACTTGTCTATGATTGGTCATCCGCTGCTCCTAACCAGCCAGACAGTCGATGAACAGCTGGCCGTGTATGAGTTCAATTTTTACAATTTCTGTTTGCTTCTAACATGGTTATGCATGTTGTTTTGTTTTCCAAGCTAATTTATTTAAATGTAGATAGTTTTAAGAAAAAAACTAAAAAGATGGTTAGCTTACGCTGATTTCAGTGATTTTGTGTTATGATTTGGGTTACTCTTCATCTAAAGACGGGCTGAGATCCAAGATCCCAAACCTTTTTTTCTTTTTCGCTAAAGAAGGAAATGTGGAAAACGACCGTAACACTATGCTACTCATAATTGCATTATGTTCTCCTCTTTTATATTGCTGGTAGAGCCAAGTTTAATAAATGTAAGTATACTAACTCGGAAAGCAGATTTGCTTTGAATTTTAAATGCTACGATGATTTAATCATATAAATAGATAGTAAAGTAAGAATATTTATATCACTGAACAGTTTTCTGCAGGAGTTTTATTAATTGACACCTCCATAAGCTTGAACTGTTTTCTTTCGAACCATGAATATATTTTGACCACGGTGTTTTGGAAGGTAAAAATTCAGGATCAAGTCACCGTTATGTTCCGTGATCAGAAGTCACCATGACAATTCGCTTGATTGAAAAAGATATAAAACTACTTAACGTTGTGTTTGATATAAAAATAAAAAGTCTCCCTGACCTACTTATTGTACATGTCTACACACGTTTGGACAGTACCAACACAGATTGCCTATAAATTCCTGATACACATCCTTAAACCAATACAGGATATCTACGGCCGATAAATTGTCCGGATATTGCCGCCGAGCCCACCCAGTGGTCGTATTGGCCGATAGTGTAATATATTTCAAATGTATATGTTTTAAATAAAACATTAAATAATATATATTGCAAATGTGTTAAGAATATGGCTTACTGCTGCATGCTCAGTATGATAACAAAATCAGTATTGGAGCAAATCGTCCTCACTGACAAAATGCAATCCTTTTACGTTAACTAGAAACAGTTTAACTACTGCTGTATTGATCGTTAACGTATATGGCTGAAGTCAGTGTAAAGCTCACGAGTTCAACTCCCAAAAAGGACAGTACTAAGACTCCACTTAGGTTCCATCGGAAAATAGTGCAATAGTGCAAGGATTATATCTAACAAGGCTATTACAGAATAGCAGTAAAAAAGACTAAAGATAACAAAACACTATCTATAAAATTTTAAGTTTGAGATAATTTTAATATAAGCTCTTGACATTCCAAAGGATATACAAAGAAAATGTAATATGTAAATTTACAATATTCTTACTCATTGTAAGTTACTTGACAAATAATACTTACAAAACATTTTGAATGTTGTAAAAATTATTAGTTTCGTACAAGTAAAACATCGTAAAGACTTTGACAACAAAATATGTCGCTTTCACTTTCATCTAGAGTTTTTTAAAGTTTACCCGCAATAGAGTGTGTCGAAGCTGAAGTAAAAAGCCATCAACACGCTTCATTAGCTAAAATAATGGCTTTAGAGGCAAAGTAATGGGGAACACTTTGAATGGCGCGAGCTTTAGTTTAGCGTTATTAGCCAAAACAATATCGATCAACAATGAACATCCATTACTTTTTTCATAAAACTGTTTTCTGGTGGTTCAAAAAAGGACATTATTTTATGTATTACTAGAACAGGAAACGGTTAATACTTTTGTCTGGTTTAAGGGCCCGCCTCAGCTACGCGGTGACGCAAGGAATTATTGCAAAGGTGTGCAAAATCAAAAATATGCAAACGCTAAACAGAATTAAGTATTCATATTAGTTTATAGGCTAATAGCTAGCTTACAAGAGTATAGAACGTGTTTTTCTTTTTTTAAATTATGCGTTTAAAGTATACAGCCCAGAGTAACAAAACTTGCACAGTTACATGCAAGTGTATTTGTGAAAATAGTAAAGCACTTATGAGAAATCGGGTTCTGTACATGTGTCGAAAATCGTTTCTAGTTACCTAATATATCGTGTTTAATAACGTATAAACTATCTTGAAAGGTGAAAAATCTCCGAGTATAAAGCTCTCCAAGCACTTGGTGTGACAGTTAGGCCGATTCAGTTGAAAGAAGACCCGTTAACTATATATACAGGGTGTCGATGAACTCTCTGGACATACTTTGTAGACATGTTCCTTGGGTCTAAACAAGAATATTTTACCATATAAACAGGGGTCTCCGGCGCTTCGTTGTCCGTCTTTCTGTGTGGATGTGTTTTTAATAAAATAATTATAACAATAAAACTAATGCACTGATTTCTACACAACTTTGGTAAAAAATTAAAAATGCCATTTTATAATTAGGAAAAAAATGTTATTTCATTTAATTGTCAAATTTCAAAATGGCGGCCGTTTAAAGTTTCCAAAGTTGAATAACTAAAAACCGAGTACTTTTACAACAAACTTATAAGAACAACTACTTTAAGTGTATTTATTTTTCTTTCTAAAAATGTATAAACTTTGAAAATCGAATGAGAAACAAAAAAGTTATTGTTAGTTCTGTCTTACCGGCCCATGTCCGCCATGCGTTCCTCCAGTCAGCTAACGCAACAACAATGAAACTGAATACATTATTTTGATTCAGGAGTTTGTTAAACTCGTTTGAACATCTCTACAATCAATATATAGTCTTTCCGGTTATGCTCCCGTGTCGAAAGTCATCAATTTCAACAGCTCTTGCACGAATAAATAAATTACATTTTATGTCCTTTGTTCTGGAAGATAAATGGACAATTTTAAAAAATTATATTATTTTATTTATTCAAAACTATTAAAATATCATAAAGAATAGTAATAACTGTGCCTACAGAAAACTATTGCTTCATAATTCTTTCTTTTTTTAAGATTAGGTTAGGTTTGGTTTTTTAGAGAGTAGGTAGAGATATTCATAGGAGAACTCCGTCATTAACTATGTAACTTAATTTTTTTAAGTTTTAACTTAGATTTTTTCGCTAACTAAGTCAACTAGTTAACATTTTAATAAATTCGCGTTTGTTTAATTTAATTTTTGAAATTCCCAATAAATAAAAACTTAAAATAAAACATTACATTTTAAATTTTTGATTTAATCTTTTACTTAATCTTCCAAAAAAGAGGACATAAAATGTAATTTATTTGTTCGTGCAAGATCTGTTCAAATTGACGACCTTCTACACGGGAGCATAAACGGAAAGACTAATTATTGATTGTATAGATGTCTAAACGAATTTAACAAACTCCTGAATCAAAATAACGTATTCAGTTCCACTGGTGTTGCGTTAGCTGACTGGAGGAACGTACATGCGGACTTGGGCCGGTAAGAGAGAAGTAACAATAACTTTTTTGTTTCTCATTCGATTTTCAAAGTTTATACATTTTTAGAAAGAAAAATAAATACACTTAAAGTAGTTGTTCTTATAAGTTTGTTGTAAAAGTACTCGTTTTTGAGTTATTCAACTTAGAAAACTTTAAACGGCCGCCATTTTGAAATTTGAAAGTTAAATGAAATAATATTTTTTCCTAATTATAAAATGGCATTTTAAATTTTTTACCAAAGTTGTGTAGAAATCAGTGCATTAGTTTTATTGTTATAACTATTTTAGTAAAAACACATCCACACAGACAGACGGACAACGAAGCTCCGGAGACCCCTGTTTATATGGTAAAATATTCTTGTTTTGGCCCAAGGAACATGTCTACAAAGTATGTCCAGAGAGTTCACCGACACCCTGTATAGCCGCTTGATACGTGCGCGTTGTCGTGTGTTCCTTGTGCGAACAAATGCAAGCTTTCTCTGAGGTAGGCCTAACCACTGAGGCGGACCATTAACTAGGCAAAGTTAGTATTACGCAGTTCTTTCATTTACTCAACCTCGCCCTTTACCCAGCTTTTTGTCATCATCATTTTGGCAAATATGTAAATGATGACTGCGGGGATTGAACACCACCGCAGAGTATCAAGTTGCGCACGAAACCAACCCGCTATGCGTCCACTAATCCCTTTGCTCAAATCTTGTTACAGGAAAACACAGATCATTTATCAACACATGCGAGTCCCGTTCTCATTATTTATCAAACTTAAGAAACCTAATTTTAATCATTTAAAACTCCAAAACTCATATCCATCTTGTTGTGTGATAAATATGTGTACTAATTGTGTCCTGGCAAATGAAGTTATAGCGTGTCTTGTTTATTAGTTAGCTACACACTGTGACACTGTATATCAGATTTAACTGTTCTTTATGTGTTTTACTGCTATTAGAAATCAAGATTGAGGTTGACACTAAACGATAAAGTTTATAACTGGTTTTGCAACAAGCACGAAAAAGATGTTAACATGTAATGTAAAACAAGGTTTCAAAGAATGTTTATTAAACGAAACTAAGACGAAAGTAGGGTCGCAAAAAGGGAAAGGAGAGAATTTAATAAAGGCGGCCGTGGAAGATTTCTTTCTTAACTTTGGATATTTACACGAGACCTTTTCAGCTAAAAGTTAATTTGCCACAAGAATTCTGTTTGACTTACTTTAATTAGCTTCAACTCTGGTTAATTACTCTAAGAAGTATTTTCTGAACTGTTAACATTTAATTAAACACTCAAATTAAAATAAAACTAATTAATAATCTAATTATTTATATTACACTTATATATGTACAGTATTTGATACCACCGAACATTTTAAGATGTATAGTATAATATTTTATTTTGTATTCTGTTCACTTTACCTATTTTATTACACTACATACGATTCTTTAAGCACCTTAAAAGTGCAAAGTACTTACCGTATCGGTTTTTGTTGTTCCATGACAACAATAAACAATTTTCTTGAGGCACCTAATTATGCCTACAATTCTCATCATATCTTTAAATATGTTTTAATTGAAAGATGGCAGTGTACTGCATTGACTTCACTCGCCACATTTTTAAAATTATTTTTACAAAACATAGTTAAAGCAAAAATTTAAATATGAAATTTTGTTTCTTTTATAATATTTTCTCACGGTATTATTAGGTAGAAAGTGGAAATTCACCTCAATGGAGTAACTAAAACATTCAATACACTTTAAAACAAAGCTTAATTCATAAAACCCCAATAAAAACTGTAGTCTTGAGGTGTCCCAAAAATTCATGTTTTTTAAGTGTTCTTATAGGACGAAATTCAAGGTCACAGATACTACTGCGCACCCTTAATCATATTCCAAGGTATAAAGTGTATTTTGTTCCATATCAAATACTGAAGTGATAACAAAATATCCCAAAACAAATTAGGCTACGTCGTTTTCTTCTTTTTAGCAATATTAGCCATAGAAAAATACACAGAGAAACCTACCTCGCATCTAAGAAATGGTAAACATGGGAACTGTGTTCACTCAAGTAAATGGAAAGGAAAGGTTAATCTTATTAGATTCTCTGGCCTTTGCATTTCATAACTTAGAAGTACAAACACACGTAAAGCATACATTCATGTGAAGGCTTCTAAGGTATTGCCTTTAAACCTAAAAACGTTTTAACGTTGCTCACTGTTGTTGAAAGGTTAGTTTCGCGAAATCATAGAAGCATTTGCTGTGGTTTATGAATGTATCATACATAATTATTATGTTTGATTACTTCGTCGCCAAAGCCCAGGTTCAAACTTCAGTCTGCTAAGAGCAAAGTTCCCCTGGATCGTGAATTAATAATTAATTAGCCCGAACATATCAGTATGGTAACATCTAGTTCAAGTTCAAAAGATTTTAATCGAACGCTTGAATTCAATTAAAAAAAAAGGTTAACCAGCTGTAGTTCTTTGTTGTCCCTTTACGTTTTTAACAAATGAAAAGTCTTATGAATAGTATACCACTAATCTGGCGAGAACTTTACTACACCTTACTCTTCTTAAACGTTCTTAAAAGCTGAATGTCAAAAGAAAAATAGTGTGAAACCTATAAACCCTTCAAAGTTTAAAGACTTAAAGTTTAATGGTTCAGGAAACAGATGCACCGCTATCAGCAGGAAACCGGTATTTTACGAGCTATTAAGAAATTATGCACGTTTTTATCACCAATAAACCAAGACAGTCTGAGAAGAATTGTACTAAAGTCCTTATTTGGTTTTGTAATACGGAAAACTACACGTACGTTATCTATCAAAACTATTGTATTAAATTTAAAGCTAATTATTAAGCTGTTTATGAACACAAGTTATATACAACTTTCAATAACGCATGGTTTGGTACTGCGTTCATACAATGAAAACAAGCTGAAACATAACTTTTAAACTATGTATATAAGAGGATCTTTCAAATATCGTGTAAACCTTCAAAATAAATGTATATTTTATGGGTTTAAAATATTAAATATATTTAAAATATATCCTTAAAATGTTTTGTAAAACTTCAATATACAGAGCGAGTTTTAAATGCCCCCCTCCACCTTAACTTTTGAAAAAGGACAGATTTTAAGAAACTTTTTGGGAAATGTTTATACTTTTGAAGTGTCACAAAGGGGGGTTGCCATTTAAAAATTTTGGGGCCCCTCCCCCCTCGGTTTTAGGATGGTGGGTGGAAGGTGAGGCAAAGTACGTCAAAACAAACTTCAGAACCATATAAAATCATTCCCCAAACTGTTTCAAAAATTCGTTCTTTTCAAAAGTTAAGGGGGCATTTAAACTCATCCTGTGTATGTATTGCTTAATATTTTAGTTATTTCAATGTTTCCAAAAGATAAATAAACCTGTTACTGCTAAAGAACTAAAAAACAGCTTTAGTATAATTTCAATACTTGTTTCAAAAGAGCTATTAGCTAAAGTTTTGACAGGTTAGGTTAGGTTGTTGTTTTAGAAATTTTTAGGTTAAGTGTTAGGGAGGACCCCTAACTTTCACCTGGGTAAAGGCAGTTTTCTTTTTATTTTATATAGGCCTAATTTAAAAGAAATGACATTTCCCGAAACTACATCACTGCTACCTATGATCATTCAATATCACTAAATCACTATTTAAGATGCCGACCACTCTCATAAGGGTATTTTAAGGCAAATATGTGGTGAAGGATGAGTGTGACGAGTAGTAGTAATGAGTTAAGAAATGTAGTCTTGTTACAAACTAAGGCCGAATTTTCCTTAGAATGGGTCATTAATTAATAGCCCAATGACCAATGGAAATACACGGACCAACGGCATAACGAGACTTCCGAACCACGCAGGTAATGGTCTGATATGTCTAAACGGTGGTGTGAGTTGATCATCAAATGATCACTGAGACTATTCAAGCCGCTTTAGACCTATATCATCCTCAAAACCTGACCTCCATCAAGCTGGATTACAGGACCACGCCACAAGTCCCAGTCAATAAAATATTCTTTTAAATATAATACCAATATCATTTTAAAAATAAAAAACTCAACCAACTCGAGTTTTTATGACCAGACTAGTTAGTTTATGAGTTGTACCCTTGGTAGTTTCATTATCATTATCAGCCATAAAGCAGAATATAACTGCAATAATCATAAATACTAAAAAGTTTTCTTCATTTTGAGTGCGATGCTTCTTCCTACAAATCACACAGATAAACTGTAAAGATGTTTAAGGCATCTCCGGGATTTAAAGTAAACTTGTTCAAACCCCGTTTTCTGGAAAGAAAGTTATGACTGTGAAAGTTAATACTGTTACAATTAGGTTATAGTATTAGGTAAAAGGTAAAGAAAGGGAATTTTACCACAAAGATTTACTTTAGATGGTTGGATTAAACTGGGTGCCAAAGGGTTGGCAAGCATACTAAGCAGCAAGCTGTATTTAAGAACCGAGCCAAATTTAAACAGTTATTTCCGATGTTATCACTAAGAAAACTGGTGGTTTGATTATATAGTTGTCAATTAACATGAGAGTTATCTCTAAAACAATAAATTATTCTAACCATACAAGTTATACAAGTTTTATCGTTGTGTAAAAGCGAATATGAAACACCTATATTAATGTTTAGCACGATGTGTTGTACCATTGTCTATCTTTTAATCTAATTGTACTACCTTGGGTCAATAGTTGAACTATTATTGCGGACATTTTCCATCGTTAGTGAACAAAAAAGGATCACAACGTTTCGGGATCTGCAATCTGATCCCGTCTTCAGGTGAAAGTAACCTAAAACATAACACAAAACATTAAAAATGACTACCGCTACCGAGCTACCGCTCATTAAAAATGAAGTTAAGCGTAGGGACAACCATAATATTCAAGTTAAGTTTCAACAAGAAACAACTCAAAAAACTCATAGCATGTTATTAAAGTCGTCCTTCTCCCATTGGCTGTGCATAAATAGTGATTTTTTGAAATTTTTCTTAACCCTCTAACTGGCAAAAGACTAATCATTAGTCCTTTGAGCAAGTGTTTTTTTTGCAAAGGCTATAATCAATAACTAATCTAAGTTAATCATTATGTATTATATATCAATCTATTTAGGAAGGTTTGTTGTTTATTTTGATATATAATTTGTTCATATAGCATGCAAAACAATTGCGTAGCGAATTTATAAAGTGAGAGGACAAATGCCGGTAGAGCGATGGAGACTGAGCTAGCAACACGCAACGTGAAAATACCCTGTCTTCATCCGCCTATTGCAGTGGGTAAATTTCGTTCTATAAAGACAAGAGCTGCATCACTGAATTCTACGTTTTTTGTGTGAACTAGAAATGTTTTTGTTTGTCTCTGTGGGGTTTTCCACTGCGCAGCTGCTATTTTCTAGCGACTTCGTGTTTATCGGAGTTCAAACAACACGTGTGCGTTTGTTTGTTTTGCACAATTTTTTATCGAAGTTCAACCCACCGATGAAAGGTCATGCTACCAGCTCGGCTTTAATTGCACATTTTTTGTAAAATTATCATTAATTCGACAAATCTACGATGATTCGGCTTATTTTTACTGGTGTTAAACTAAAGAGTACTTATTGATAGAATGGTTGCATTCAAGCAGTATGACGTTTTGATTCAAACTTGAAAAGTTACACTCTGACTAGATCCACATCTAGATGTTTCCATTCAAATAATGAGAAAATAATGAACATTAAAAAATCATCATACTGAATATGTGTTAGTAAGAACAAGTGTATTTCTTCAAGACTCGAAAGTATTTATTTATTTAAGACTGAAAGTAAACAATAACAAAACATAATAACATGTGATTACTTCTCTAACATCCTCCTTCTTTTAAATACCAAATTACAAACGAAAGAATCGTACAATGTGGATGGCCAGATAAAAAAACTCAATTGCAATAGGAGGTACGAGAATTTCGGCTTTATACAGATGACCTTGGATATGAGGACGGTGTAATACTGAAAAGTGAACGTATTGTTATCCCAAAAAACACGATCAATAATATAATACAACGGGTTCATTCAACACACCAAGGGGCTGATTCGTTTGTACGGATGTTTTCTTTTGGCCTGGAATGGCTAATGAGATTCCAATAACCGTTGAACGGTGTAAGGTGTGAAAGAAATAATGTAAATAACGTAATTCTTGCATTTAAAACATAAAAAATAAAAAAACAAAACCCACATTAAAAATTCTTAAACCGTCGTCTTGAAACAGACCATTGAAACATACCTCTAGCTAAAAACACTTCCACACAAATTTCTTTATTTTAGGTAAACTTAAGTTAGAATAGTAAAAGTAGGGATTAAACTTTTAAGTGTTTCAAATTTGTAATCTACTAGGAGTCACATGGATTGCAGTACTTAAAAAATGGGATTTAGGCTTCAAACGTACAATTGCATTATTGAGTTTTAGAAACTGCCATTTTCTGAGACAGTTAAATAATGTTAATTGAGAAGAGTGACTAACATCTCGTACTTAGTGTCTCGGAATTCCGAGTCAAAATTAATATAAAGTTCCTGGATGTACCGGAGTGAGAATGGAGCACAAGTTTTGCTAATTACCTTGTAATGTAAATGGAAGCAGCAAGAACATTGTCAGGTTCCTAAGTCTTAGTTACCTTTCCCTGAGGAAGGTTTTGTATTGTGTATTGCTTCTTAATGACACAAAAGGTACAATTGCTGTTATACACCATTTTTTAAATACGAGGGCATGAACTAATTGTATGGCAATGACTAACACCATAAGCAACATGATTGGAAACGGAATATCTTAACTACCCGAAAACATGTTTAAATATGTTTCTTAATCTAAAAGATTTGTATGAATCATGGCATCGGGATTCTTATAAAAGATGAAAGCATACATAAGTATCTCTATTTTGCAAAAGTACTGTTCTTTTTTATAATATATTTCATGAAACGTTTAACTAGCAAACAGACAACACACTTGGCCGTACAACTTTTTGAGCTAACCTAAAGTTAAGAAGTCTATATATAGTTAACATAGTCTACGAGTATATGCGCACACTATTTGCCATATTGTTAACTTTAATTTGTGGATTGTTATAATCTTTATTCACTTAAAAGGTTTTTGGAGTCGGTGCTGCTAAAGCATTTTATCAGAGAAGTAGCAGCACCGACTCCAACAATTTTTTAAGTGAATAAGGATTATAACATCCCACAAATTAAAGTTCACACTATGGCAAATAGTGTGCGCATATAGTGGTAATCTATTATGTATTGGCAACTTAATCTATATATATAAAAGAAAGTGTCCTGACTGACTGACTGACTGACTCATAATCAGACCACAGCCAAAACTACTAGACCTAACGAGTTGAAACTTTGCACACCTGCTTGTGGTAGTCCAAAACCACCCACTAAGAAACGGTTTTGTAAAATTCCTATTTTAAGGGTAGTTTTTAAGGGGGTGAAATTAAGCAAAAATGGACCGTGTACGGCTTAATATTTGTCCGCTAGCACCTAAACGAGTGATCCGATCTTCAATCTGATGAAAACGTTGGTGTGGCATGAAATTATCTACAAGTTTTATATCAAACTTTTATAGTATCTCTCTTAGTTTACCAGTCAACGAGCAAAACGTAAAAAAGCTGGTCACTTGGCCCAGTTTCCCTGCGCCCCGCCCCACCATATCGACCCCTCTTCTATCCAGTTCCTGCCTATGTGTAGATAGAATTTCAGATATTGATGACCTGTTAATCTCCTTTTTAGGCCTTGCAGAATACTTTATTCATTCTACGTTTATTCAGACTAATATACTTACCTCTCCTGCATGTTCAAAGAGTTGTATTACTGTTCTAGAATACAGTACAGTTATAGGTTCGAATTCTTCAATACTGCAACTGTACTGTACTTCAATACGGCGTAATTTTCGAATTCTAAAGATGTATCGAATGCTTATTGGTGGTTTCTACTTGCCGAACTAAAAGTATAAGCACAGGTAAAGGATGCTGGTGTCATATTTTAAAAATATAATTCTTGAATTTTTCATAAAAATGTCCATACGATGATTGACTATATTAAAGTAAAACAGTTTAACGGTAGTTTGACCAGATACCAGTCAGCTTATTGGCAACAGCAAATAGTTTAAAATTAGTTTGAATTGAATTTTCTAAGACATATTATAATTAGTAGGTCTTACCTTAATTTTATGGAACACCTTTTTACTAAAAATATACACTTTGCGCCGAGCCTAACCTAACACTTATAAATAGAAAACTATCAATTTTACGATGAGAGAACTCACACAACAGAATGAACACCAACTACCTAATTTGTTAATTAAATCGGGTAGAAGCAACAGGTCTCAAGAACTAAAAATTTTATTTGCTAACTTTTAATAATGTGTTGGTTACACTGCACTGTGTGTGTGTTACTACAAACACTTGGTAACTATTGAGAATTTTGATCTGGAAAACTATTCCAGATTAACTGTGCGAGATTGTCAACAGTATGGAAAGCTTAATCGAGCAAATTTATCCAAACATCTGCAATATTTCACCAGATGACTCTTTGTGGGCTACGTGAGAGAGCAATCCATGCCTCAACAAACGACACAGCAAATACCATTAACTAGATCAGCTGCCGACCCATAGAATGAGATATGATTCATTTGATTCAGTAATCGGAGTCGATGATGCTGTGCATTACCCGGTTGAAATTTTGCACACTCTCATTCCACCTGGTATACCTGCACATACTGTCTACCTCAAAGTTGAGGTGCCTATCATGTTACTCAGAAATTTAAACCCCCCTAAACTGTGTAAGGAACAAGGATGCAGGTAAAAGCCACCATCTTCACAGGCATAGACCAAGGATAAACTGTATTAATTTATTCCTGGCATTCCTCTGATTCCGTCAGACTACCCTTTCCAGTTTAAAGGTCTGCATTTTCCTGTAAGAGTCTACTACGCCATGACTATTAGCAAAGCTCAGGGGCAGAGTTTAAAAGTGATGGCTGGCATTGGTCTGAGAAGTAATTGTTTCTCCTGCCAATTGTGCGGTTCGTTCTAGAGTCAGCTCTTTTGCCAGGCTGACAATTTTACAGCCGCATAAAACGACGAAAAATATAGTGTACATATAGGTCCTAAGCACCTAGCTTAGCAGTGGGCGAGGGAAATCGCCCTAAAACAACTCCCCGTAGAATGATATCCAAGCAACACGTGAGAGGATTTGCGTAAACAAAACTCCCCGTTGATCTAGAGAGTAGGCGAGGAGATCTGCCCTTACAAAATTCACCGCAGAATGATATCTACAGAGTAGGCGAGGGGATCTGCCCTTACAAAACTCCCCGTAGAATGATATCTAGAGAGTAGGCGAGGTGATCCGCCCGTACAAAAATCCCCGCAGAATGATATGTAGAGAGTAGGCGAGGTGATCTGCCCGTACAAAACTCCCCGTAGAATTATATCTAGAGAGTAGACGAGGGGATCTGCCCTTACAAAACTCCCCGCAGAATGATATCTAGAGAGTAGACGAGGGGATCTGCCCTTACAAAACTCTCCGCAGAATGATATACAGGAAGTAGGCAAGAGGATCTGCGTAAACAAAACTCCCCATGGGAAACTAGCACGCATACTTCCACGTGGTGTTTTCAGGATCATTCAGTGTATTAAAAAAAAGTAAGGTAAGTAAAAAATTACAAGAATATTGTAATCTGATTGATCACTGTAGTCAAGATACTTGAAATCATTTTGTCCGTGGCGAAGCACGGGTACACAGCTAGTTTTTATTATATAGGTTACTACCAAATGAGTACAGCTGTTTTATCTTACTGTGGTGTAATGGATAAATTTTTGCCTGTACGCTGTAAAACATTAGAAACTCGTTTTTTATAAATGTAGCATGTAAAGCAATATATCATTGCATTTACCTAATTATTTCAAACCTTTTAGAGAGTTTTACTAAAGTTTTTTGAAGTCGGGTCATTCTTTTGTTAAAAGGTTTTATTAGTATATGTTGTAGCGTAACCTACAACAGGTGTATTTGAACAACAGTTTTAAGAATATTCAGTAGTGACAATATTTTTCAGAATACTAACACTTTAACTATACGATACAGCACCTAATAATGATCTATCTGAACAAATGCTTGGGACAAGCCACACAATGTTCCCTGGGGGTGGGAATCACGTAGAACACAGAGACCGGCACGTCACAGCTGTTTCCCACAAATGAAGCCACTTTTTCATAACATTCGCCACTAAATCTCCCCTGAACAAACGTGACTGGACCCGGCTCGACTAATCGGAGTTCTGTAACTAATAAATTATTCATAAATCGTAAAAAGCGGCAAGTGTCAGACAAATGGACGATTGTTGATAGAAACACGTTTAGAAAAAAGTATTTGATTGGAAAGTTGGTAAGAGGGAAGCTACTAAAATGAGAGGAGTGGACAAGTAACTCATCCCGAAAAGATGAAGCCAGTTTAGGTGAACAGAAAATCTAACTTTCAAGACGGTGTTATTGAACTTTACACGAATACAAGTATGGACGTTTCAAAAGTTAAAAGGACTCACAGGAATATACATTTCAAACATAGTGGTTCCGTTGGTTCGTAAAGCTCTCCAGATTACAAAGTGATCCTTGAACGCGCACATCCAAATGGATTGAAATGTACTGTATCAATGCTAAAGCCATCACTTCAAACCGAGCGTAACTTGACATCATCCATTAGCAGTGAGTGGCCTGGATGTGGCCACTTACTTGCCTTTGCTCCCGTAACCGGATTGAACCAGACCTCGAGGCCACTTGATTAGTACGTTTAATCAAGTGATTCATTTATTAGAATTGTTCGTGCCAGGTGTTACAAAATTAACCATCGAGTATTTTTTAAATCAATTCGCTGTATTTTTTATTCGATTGATCACTTTAGGAGAGGGTTTTTACCTTGTCATACAACGTACATGCAAATTTGTAGGAGTGTGTATACGGTTAGTTACAAAGCTCATTTTAAAGTATTGTGCATTATTCTAAGAGATACTAAACTTATAGCCTTCGTGTTTAACGATATGTTACACATTTAAAACGCACGTTAAGCGTTGTACAAGTGACAATAAGCAGCAATTGTTACTAGACAAGCGTTCTGATTAATTTTATGACTCGGTCAGCTCATACTGTGGAAATGGTGCTAATGGTGAGAACTATAATCACATGAATGCAATATATGACTTAAGAAAGTTCATTACCTCGGAAAAGTAGTTTGTAGATTTCCGCTGGCCGCTAATCTGTGTATAGAGATTTCATTAGACAATGTTTCACCATGACTGAACTATTGTCCCAGGTTTGCAACAGCCTTATGACTTTAGAGGTTCATCACCAAAATAGCAAAACACATGTTAACGTTGGTCTGTGTGTAGGTTTTTAAAATTTGTATTTCAAAAGTTTTTTCTAGGTTGTTTTTTTTTATTTAGGGTTTACAGCTAGTTTTAGAAATTTTAATGAGAAACAAATGTTAACGTTGGCACAAAAAAGGATTTTAAGAGTATGGTTCAAACCTTGTTTTACCTATGCTGTGTTAAAGAAACGTTGAACTGCTCCTAACCTATCATAAAAACCCGCGATTTGTACGTTTTGGTTCATACAAGGCGTCAGAAATAGGAGACTACGAAACCATGTTTAGCCACTTTTTGTGTGGAGCAAAGTTGGTATATCGCTACTACCATTTCTCTTGACTGGCAAGGTACTTTTCAAAGGCACGCGTGACTTTTCAAAGAACTATACTAGACAAGACAACTCTTCTAGAGCCGATGTTTTTGAAACAGAAGATACACTTGGAATTCTACCTTCGTCCACCGGAGAGATATAATTAATGCTCCACTATTTCAATGGTAAACATGTGTTCTTGTTTGGTTGGCAAATACTCTTTAAAGGACTTCATCTGCACCTTCTCATACATTTTATCAGTCAAAATGGACCTGTGTCCCGCCTGAAATTCTGTCCACGTTAGAACGACAACCACGTGGCTTGAAGGATGAACCCTCAGTTAAGAACCTTCGTTTTAAACAACGTTATGGTTTTAACAACCTATGGTGAACACAACACATGTCATATTCCTCGACAACCGAATCCATATCTTCTTAATAGTAGTAACCTGCACTACTACAATTCGTCAAGTAGGTCAGCTCATTCCACCATCAGCTGGCACATCACGCCTTCTTGGCCGCTCATTGGATTATTGCCCAGCGGAGTTCACCAATAAATATTAAATATTCGAATTTTCCCATTTCAGATTTATTTTTCCTCCATTTTCCTCTTTAAAAAAAGAGGGTATGGAATGATGACCTTCTCATAATAAATTCTAAATTATTACTTAATATGTTAAGCCAAAACTACCTTACATTCAAACTATTTTCAATTTTATGTCTACTAGAAGTTAATTTGCTGGGTTGATCGGTTAACTTTATTCCTACCAAATGCAACAATAACATGAACATGTTGATACGCGCACACTAGAACAGTAAGCATGTCGACGTGTGGAACACAATACAACAAGAGCATAACATTGCATAAGATTGTGTATGCTTTGACCACATGCCACGAGCCTCTTCAGTCGTTCAACCTAAGCCTATTCAATGGGGTTGGAATTCACAATACCAACACGCTGCACTCATATAACAAGTATCTACTTGTAGTATGGCTTATACTAAATAGGTAAGATAAAATAGGCTAAATGGGTAAAACTGGCTTTACTAGACTGTTAAATAATAGCTAAAATTGAGAAAGAAACACGTAAGGAGAAAACAACACGCTGTGAAGAAACACAATATAATATTGCGAAATTTAAATTTTAGCACTACTGCTGTTGGCTTCAGAATATTGTGTATATTTTACACAACACGTGCTACATAAAGGAGCTATATATACACGCTGTACAAGCTACAGAATGACTTGTTCATTTCTGGAAACATGTTCTCATTGCTTTAAAGACAGTTGAGCCACTTAAACAACCTCCCTGGACATAACTGCTTGTACGACCAGGCAGAAACTTCAACCTGATATAAGACCCACACACGTGTTCTTGTTAATGTTGAAAAAAAAAGAACGCCATAACTTAACGATAGTGCGTGAATAAAACTTACAGGCCCGGGTTCTATTACCTGTGCAGTAACATTGACAATTTATGATGGAGACTCCTGGTGGCTCAGAGGTCATGTTCAGTCGTTAATTCATCTGGTGCAGTATGTTTTAGCTGATATTGAGTGTTTTAAACAATCACTATCCCCTATCGTACAATTCTCACAATTAAATACCTTAACAGAATGGTTAAAGTTAATTAACGAACTGTAATATGTAAAACCCATACGTAGAAAGTTTAGTTAACGACACGGGCAAAGGGGGTGCCTTTAAAAGGACTAAAAAAATTACATACAAATTACAATATTAGTTTTTGATGTTTTAAATTTAATTTGTATTAGCTCCTATTTGTTACAAAAAAGTTCAACTCCGAGGAACTTTTTACAATATACATTTTACTGTCAACTGTTATTTTATTTTATACTTATAAAAGTAATAATAGACAACGGGTGAGCATAGTTGGATTAGCGAATCTACAATAATTGAATTTACAATTAGCTGTTGATGACAGCCTCGTGTAAACTAGGCTTAACTCACGAGTTGTCACGCACAGTGTGAACCCGGCTTACAAGGTTCAAGAATCAATTAACACTGATTGCCTCACAGTCAGTGGTTTCTAGCTAGCTCCGTGTGTGCAATGTACATTCAACTTGAATCAATTATAATTATTACAAAATATTATATTCTAAAATCTCTTTTCATGAAACTATTTCTGTAAATTAATCTATTTAGTTTCATTGGTTGGTAAACCGTCTGTCAAGTGATGTTGAACTTTCTCTTAGTCTGTCATGTTTGCTCAAGAGATCCCCAAGTTGGGAAATTAAACTTTCAACGACCATAGCTTAACTTGGATACAGTTTTAATCAAGAGGATAAACTGAAACATTTCAGATAACGGATGCATAAAGAAATTCTACGTTATTAGCTTGTATTAGAAATGTACTCAATAGTCAAATTAAATTCATAAATAGGTCTACTACAAATAAACTTAAATTTAGAAACACGTCAGACGTTTCTTAATCAAGAAACAGAACTGTAGTTAGCTTTTGACTGTTAATCGTGATTTAAGGATTTCAAACCAATGTAACTCAATTTCTATATATTTAAAGTATTTCCTTAGCAGAAACTGTATAAATAAAATTCATTACGCCAAAATATTTCCCTAAAAGAAAATTTTTAAACGTACTAATAAGTGCCTGATCAAGTCAATACTACGTTGTTTGGCGCATTGTTTAGAGTTAATTTAAAATGTACTATTAAACATGATTTCAGTAGAAGCGAGAAGTCACTATGGTGGCAAAGGTGAGCAAATTCTCACATTATTGATCATATCAGTTATGCCAAACTACATTAATTCCTTTTTACTAATAAAACCAAATACTGTTGGGTTATTGAATAGTTTAAAAAAAGCTATATAACATTAAGTTGTCCATTTATCACATTATTAGAAACACGAATGGTTTCCAATAGACTTTTTGTGTTATTTATTTGAGGGTAAATTAAAAGAAAACGGATATATTATAATATTTATTTGTGATATAAATATTAAAAGTTGGCAAATGGATTTTTCCTAACCATAACATTTTTATTTCTTGGTTTGGCACTACTAAATATTTGCATTGAAGTGATAACCTCACGTTGAAGGGCAACAGTTAAAAGCCACTTGGCATTTCAATATTAATATTCGTTGGCCGCAATATTTCACAAATTTCTGTTCCTCTGACAGTTTTATTTTCGTTGGATATTAATAAGTTTGTGTTTCTAACCCTAGAAATGAAATTATATTTTTCTTAGTTCTTTTGCCGTTTTTATTTGAATTTGTGAGTGATTTCCAAACTTAACATTATTCTTGAGTTGCAATTCTAAAATGTCAGTAGCCTTAGCTCATACATAATTTAGCCTACAAAGCCAGGCATAGTGTTACTTTTAAATGGAATTGTTTAAATAATCGTATATAGACCTTTCACAAGAAAGGCTAACTAACAAGGGATGTATATAGCATTTAATCACATGATTTTATCATCACAAATATGATATCAATAAGGTTTTTGATTTGTTACAAACAGTTCAGGAACAAAGGGAGAAATTGTGTGGAACATGAGTCGTATTCAATAAGCATTAATTTTTTTACTTGTAAGTAAAGTCAATCTTACAGTGTAAACAATAATAGGTCAATGGTATTCGACAATGGTCTCTGTTTATAAGCCAATTTATTTTAATTTCAACTCAGGAAAATAGGCTTTATAAATGTTCTGTGAATATAATCACTAATAGTTCTTGTTGTCTAAGGTGTTCGAAGAGCTGGAAAGTAATAATATTATGATGTCTGGACCACTTTTAGTTGGTGATGTAACGTAAACCTATGTCATGGTAACCAATCAATTACTAATCTTTGTTCTTAAAACTAGATAACATTTATCAATGTTTCCTTTATGTGGTTAAAAAAATTGTTTTGTTTACTGTACTTAAGTTCACGTTTAAATTTTTGCATGATGAAAATCTGCAATAAAAGTTGTTAATTTAATTTCTTGCTACTCTAAAGACCAAAATCGGCTAAGAAAATTAAAACCTCATATTATGCAACGCACAGCGCACAAAAAAGACGTCAATGTAGACATTGAACTTTTTCCGTTTTGAGTTCACATCAGAGTTTTGAATCTAACCATAGTTAAAAGCTCGATAGTAGTTTTCGTTTTCGAGTATTTAACTAATACTTTTCACCTGATGTGTACATTGAATGTTACAACTACTTGCCTCAATCCCCTTCCCACGCGTCTACCGGCTAGTTTGTAATGACGCTGTCAGCTGTTGAACTTTACTAATGAAGTGTCTTTATCATTATCATTTCCTACTACTTTAATGACACGAGTATTTTGTGTTTCTCGTCATGGCTGCAGTTGTATCAATGAAGACAACATAGAGTACCGTTTAACATGGAGTAGGGCTGTGTTAATGCACACGGCTCTTTACTAAGTACCGAAATGGAAAAAGTATAGAATTTAAAATAGTAGTACTACCAGTTTTGGTACTTTCGTTTACACTTTCTCAGTAAGCAGATCGATAACGTTAGTTTTTCAGAATGTGTAAACCAACTGTGTCTTTAAATATAGAAGAGTTTAATAAAATCTTAACAATTTTATGTGAGTATCTAGTTAATGTGTATGACTGTATGATAAGAATCATGTCGAAATCTTATTAAAACTTATAAAATCCAACAGACGTTGCAATTTGCAATTTGATACGCGTATTTATTGTTATGAACTGTATGTTGTCTCATGGAAAACCCCGTTTAAATCCATAATTTTCAAACCAGTTTGAAATGAGAAAAGACAATACTCGACAGACTGTTCTTAATTTGAATACTTGACAAAATAATATCAAGAGAAATCAGTGGCAACTTAAAACTGAATTATATTCAGGGTGGAAAACACAATCTGCATCATATATATGAATACTGGCGTTGAAATTACAGACGGTTTCCAGAATTTTTTATTAAATAAGAAAAGCACTAAGCTTTAAGATCTGGAACCGGATTCCGTCTTCAGGTGAAAAGTAACCAAAACATAATACCAAGAAACAAATAAAGGAGTGAACACTGAGTCACGTAAAAGAGACTCTCACGTTTCAGCTGTGACTCACCGTCCAGAGTGTTTCTTCTTCTTGAGATCTCTCAGGATAGGAAACAAATTACGTTGTTTAGTTTATAAAAATTACATATTTCTTAGTAAATTTGTGTTGTAGGGGCTGCTTCTGTTGGCAAAAAAGGTGGATTGTATAAAAGGATCACGAAGGTGATAGTTACGAATACTTCACCTTGGTACTATAGTGTGTCATAAAATATAGTTGGAAATAAATGACACTTATGTGCATATAAAACACAAACTTGTATGACAGATGAGTTAGAGTATTGCCCCTGACAACAAATGACAACTGAAGTCACTCAACTTTGATACAGAGCTTCATCACTCACAACATTTGACAAGCAGATGCAACTCTGTACATTTGTTATGCTCAGTTGTCTCTAAATTGGGCTTCAAGCTAGTTGTTTAGGTATAAAGAGAAAATATCCACGTAACTATAGAATGTCCTTAAAAAATGATATATTTAAGCCATTAGCATGGTAAGAACCAGGCCCGGGACCATGAAATGAGCACCGATCCTGACCCCCAGAACACGTTTTGAGCATATTTTCAACACTTTATAAACTCACATGTGTATACGTGTGTATCCGATGTTCACCAAATTGAATACAAATATTCCTTTAATAAATAACTCGACCGAGTTCGTTAACCAGCAAAACTGGAAGACCAGAACCCCTTTCAAGGGGGGGAGTTTTCACCAAAAGGGTTTAAATTCTCTAAAACAGTACATTTTGTCAGATTTCAATGAAATTTATAATAAATATGTATTTTCTTACCATACACTAATATACAAATAGTTATGAAAACATATCACCTCGTTTCAAAATAATGGACAACAAGTTTTTTTCGCTATAACATTGGAATGAGTAGTCCGATTTATTGAAATTTAAAATGTGTTTACCTTCATGATGTATGTATTGTAATTCAGTAAAAACTCAAATCAAGGCCAAAGGCCGAAGCGAGACTGTGAGCAAAGGAACAACCTCGTAACACCCATCGCAATAGAAAAAAAGAATTTGAGGCCGTGACTGGAGCGAATTAGAGTAACAAATCGCAAGGAAATTCGATTCATCCGTGCCAGCGGAGCTTAAGCGCTTAGCTGCGTGTCGGCCTGGTTGTTATTTGGGTGTCATTACATAGCCAATTATTTTGAGCTATCGTTATCAAAATTTAAAACTCAACCATTCAACTGGTGCTGATATTTTAGCAGGTGCCAACATCCGCGCCTTTGCTCAGGAATTAGATTTAAAAACTATGGGAAATGTCAATTAGCAAGGCAACCTCATTTCAATATTGATGAGAAGGTAACAATATTTTAAATATCATTAAAGCTACTAAAATATATACAGAGGAAAACCATACAGCTAATACTTGGTAATTCCATAATTTAAAACAAACATTGATTTCGTTTCAATTTTAAATTTGTTGTTTTCGGTGTTTACGTGTTTAATATCCCCTTGAATACGATATAACCAACTTCAGCCACTGTGTCAAGCCAAGGAACATTGTCGTGAGATTGACAACACTAACCAAGTTGTAGTTAACAATGTTATATCACAGGCGAGGTAACCAGTTTCCATCATGTGAATCCGACCCACCCTCTTCAATAACTGGTTCAATCCAGTTCAAGAAATCTCAATATATAGATACTGTATGTTAAAACATGTTGCATAATAATAATCACCATTTTAAACCACGCGTAGAAAAATATTTAACAACATTTTCTTCAGTTTATTATTATCGTAAACATGTTTAATTCATTGATATAGAACAACATGTATATTTTGTTAAATGTTAAAACTTAGGTTTGACTCCATACTACATTTTTGAAGTTTGAAAATGCCCGTTGATTTTAGGAATAAAACGTTCAATTATACGCCTTAGTTAAAATATTACAGCTTAAAACAACTAGGCTAGAAGTTACTACCACATGTACAAAAAACGTCACGATATTAACGAATTAGTGAAACCAAGCACTTCTACGGCCAGTGACAGTTTCCCCTGCCGACACCACCAAGCACGTGTGTGAAACCAAGCACTTCCATGACCAGTGACAGCTTCCCAGCCGACTCGAGATTTCAGATCCCGAAACGTTGTGTTCTTCTTGTTTACTAATAAACAGTATTTAAGTAAGTATGTTTAGTTACTTAATTTACTAAATGTTGTTATTAACATACTGTAGCCTAGTCGGTTCTCTGTTTTTAGATTTCTAGCTTTCAATAATCACATCATTAAAGTGTAGTCAAACTGTCATCTTAGTTTAAATGCAGGTTGAAACTTTTAAAATAGGACCCGAATAGGATCATTATTTTAAGTTGAGCTAAAATACACTGTAATAAGTTGTAGCTGTAATTTGAATTTTTTACAGATGGACTTGTAATTTACAAATTTAAGTTGGTTTTAAATTAAAGATTTTATCATTGACAGACGTTGCCAATTAATGTCTACAAGTTATTACGTTGTAATGTCAAAAATATAATCAGCCTTCAGTACCTGCTCCCTTGAATTAAAACCACAACCCGTATCACTAAGGTCTTGTAAAGGTTGCACCCAGAAAGTAATGCATTACTTTGAACAAGTAACAGAACTCTCGCTGCACTGCGGTACACGCGACCGTAAAACTAAAACTCGGGTTTGTCGCTTCTACCTTTTTTGTCTTTTTTACAAACATTCATTAAGGTTTAACCAGTCTGGTAATATAAACTCTCCGAACAATGTAGATGAGACTGCAAGACGGTAAATTAAAATATTACTCATGCATGTCGATCAGGCAAGAATATAAACTCAGAGAGGTTGTTGGGTTACAAGCACTAAAGTTGAACCTGTAAAAGAGTTCCTCGTGCTCAATAAGGATCAAATATACTGTTCACAACTCACAAGGTCACCAGGGAGTGTTTTCCAACATCCCTGCCTTTGCTGACACAACCCAGATTCCTTTATACTGCTGAGTTTGGCAACTTAAGTAATAAATTATATTGAATAAAACATAATTTGAAAGATCAATTTTTCTTCTACATGCATTAAATTAGAAAGTTTGTTTTCGAGTCATCAGTTTTCTATATTTGAAAAATGGCTTACAACACCAAAACGAAATAATAATATCATACTACTGTACCTTATCACTGCAAATTATTGAGAAAATTAATAATTTGAATGTAATAAAATTTATCTTTTTACTTTTTTAGTTGCTTTGTTTATTTTCAGTACTGCAAGGAATCATCCAGTACAAATTAGCCGCTTGAGCAATCAGATGTGCATACATTTTCTACAGCATATTAACAAATAAACGAATACTTTGTTTGATGTTTGTTGTTGACGATTGTAGAGTTTCTGAGGTTAAAATATAATTGCGAACGTGTTTCAGTGAACAAGAAAACACGACGTTTCGGGATCTAGAAACTGATGCCGTCTACAGGTACAAAGATTTAAGTTACTTTTCATCTGAAGACGGGATCAGGTTCAAGATCCTAAAACGTCGTGTTCTTCTCATTCACTAAAAAACTATGGAAAACGTCCGTAATATCATTTCAACATTATAAATGAATAACTGTTTCAAAACTCCGGCCACTAGGAAAGCTTTCCCTTTTATTAGGAGTGGGTATATAATATATCAAATTTGACAATAAAGGAGACTCGGAGGTAACATATTGGAGAGGCAGGTTCCACAGAAACCTGTAGATCACATTATCCTGGTAACTTACGATACCCTGCTGTCCAACAGTGACTTCCTTCCTTTTCCCCAGTCCTTTCACAAAAGTGTTTACAGGAAAATATTATAGTTTATTCGTGTCAACAATAAAAGCCATAGTACAAGAACAAGAAACAGAGTATGTCTTTAAAAATTCATTTTCTCTTATCTGTGGATACAGTAGCACGTATTGATTTCAAATTGTAATGTATAAGTAATTTGAACGTTAGGTTAGTTTAGGCCCTTGACAACGGGTGGATTTTCCCAACTGCTCGAAACGTTGGGAAGAGTTTTTCTCCTGAAGTGGTTAAAACATTCGAGATAAACGTTTTTTTAGCGTGTTGCAAATTCTTATAAATCTTAATCACAGGTTTGACAAAATTGGTTCATTTCATTTAGATTGTATTCACAATTTTCAACAAAACCGTGACTCTCCTTTTAGTAAACAAATACTAGTTTATCTGGTTTAAAGAGGTGAAGTTAGGAATACAAAGTTTTATCTAAACTCAAAAATACTTGTAGATTTAAGTTTAACTTAAACACTTGAAGCTGACTTACTTTTGAAACTGTGCTCAACTAGTTGAAGTTTTTTAAAAAGAGGTAATTGCTTCTTTTGAGAGATCATATGGTTTCTAGAAATCTTGTAGAAGTTTGAAGACTAGTTTATGTTTCACATCTTCGCTACTAAGGTGCTATTTCTTCCTGTCATTCAAGACAAAACTTTAACTCAGATTCAATAACAGATGTAGCATTATCCTAGTTGCACAAATAACACAAAAAATTATAGAGGCTTAGATGTAAATTAAATATTTACAAATTTGGATTTTTTTACACGAGCCTGATCGAAATAAGAATTTGCTAAGACAACTCAAAAAATCTGTATTGATCCAAAACAGTGTTACATGTGTTTCATAGTTTCCAATGTGTTCATAGTTGCTACTACTAGCAAATCAGAAGACACGGTTTAGAAAACCAATATAAATAACTAAATCACAAAATCTTTATTTGAGATGCCGACCACTCTCATGAGGGTATTTTAAGGCAAATATATGGTATGAGTGTGATGAGTGGTAGTAATGAGTTATGAGGTAGTCTTGTTACAAACTAAGGCCGACTCTTCCTTATAATGGGTCATTAATTAATAGCCCAATGACCAATGGAAATACAAGGACCAACGGATTAACGTGACTTCTTGTTAAAATATAATATGTTACAACTAAAATACAATTGAACCAAACAAAATACATTCGTTGAAATGACAGACTACACGGACAGTTGTTAAGACCAACTTGCAGTAAGTTCATGGATAAACACACCCTTAAATACCAATTTTATAATTGAATGAAACACTCGCTAATCTAAAGCTCCATCACAGAGTTGTATTTTCACAAAATGTGGCATTTGAGTTGCAAGTTGAAGGAGACTGCAGCGCACCTGGTGACAGTTGTGGGAACTGGCAACAACAATTTCCTTTCATTTACAACGTTTCCCAGCAACAACAGTTTTGTGAGTTGAAAACTAACATGTTTCTCATTGCTTATGCGATGACACCATAAACATAAACCAAGATAAAAACAACAATAACGTTTTAACAGACAAGTAGCGAATTAGAGTATTGCGTGAAATAATATAATTAGCCTCAAATAAAATTTAAATATTAAGTCTAAATTATCTATTATATGATAAACTATTTTGATCACTAGATTGCCTTGCATACGGTTGAAATATGTAACATCGTCACTAATGTCTAGTAGAATATGAAATAATATTCTTTAATTGGGATTATCTGTTGACTATGTACAAATTTAATAGTTTAAGACGTATCCCATCGTTAGTAAACAAGAAGGAAAAATAAATTGTGAGATCTATAACCCGATTATGTCTTTTAAAGACAGGATCAGATCGCAGATCCCGAAATGTCATGTCCCTCTTGTTTACTAACGATAAAAAATGTCCGTAGTAATATTTCAAACTCTAATTAAATGCTACACGTACACTTTTTTAACATTAATCTTATCGTTTTTAACCCTGTCAATGCCAAATGCAGCTAAAATTTTTAAATCTTTATCTCTAGAAGGTAACACAATTGTTCGAACCAAACAATAAGTAGGAAGCATGGTGCAAATAGTTACTGACTAAACACATATTTGATATTATAGTAGTTTAACAAAACACCAATAATAAAGAATCAATAATTACCAAAGGTTTTATATTTGAGTGGAGGGTTTCGCAGCTTTATTAAATTAAATTCGATACTTCACCAAGCCTCCATAACAATAATTTGATTAATTCTGTAGCATGTTGCTCTATTTAAAATGCATGCTCTACATATATGCATGCTTTACATATATTACGCAAGAATTACAACTATTGGTAATATGTGAAACCTCTTGTGTTAGGAGGGAAGGTGAGGAGAGAAAGTTTGACAGGATTGTTCGGTCAGAGGCTGTCGCAATAAGTTAGATTGCTTTGAGATGATTGGGTTAATTTTGATATCGCTCTTCTCCCTCTCTCACAGTAATTCTATCTTCTACCAAGTCATATACGTATACGTATTTATTCTATACGTTTATTAAATAAAAGTCTCGGTCACATCTTAGCTTACTACTTCGCGTGCTGTTCTACGATATTTATAAACCGATATGTTTGATTAAGTATTCTAATATATCAACTAACTGGCACGGTGTTGAAATCCTTGCTTTATACTCGTTTAGGGATGTTGAAATGACACTAAATTGTTTAAATTTGAAGCACAGAAGGTAGGCCTTAACATTACCCCACTAAGACCAGGGAAATGAGGTTAAACTGCAGAAACAATACTGTCCTTAAATTGGAAGAGGATGAGATTGAGCGGGCTGATGAATTTTGCTACCTGGGCAGCTTTTTGAAAAGAATGGAGGAACAGATAAAGACATTGCAAGACGTCTAGACAAAGCCAAAGCAGCTTAGCTTAGACCAGTTGGGAAATCAGAATGCAAAGAAATCAGAAGGATAACAAAACTAACAATATAGAAAACTAATATTAAATCCGTGCTGCTGTATGACTCACAAAAGTGAAAGTAAAACAAGTGTAACCTCTAAAAAATTACTAACGTGTGTTTCCAATTGCCTTCGGTCTATTCCAAAGATATGGTGGTCTAATGTTGTCTCCAATAAAGAACTTTGGACTACAACAAAGGGAAATGACGTGGATGGAATTTGATGGAGATCGGTCACATACTACGTAAGACAGCCGCATGACTCAATCGCTAAGGAAGCCACTAAGTGGAATCCACAGAGAGGGCAAGAAGAAAAGGGAGGCCGACAATTACGTAGGAAAGGATGGTAGAAAGGGATCTGGAAAACCAAGGCATAAGGTAGAGGGACCAACGGAGGGAATTTGTCACGGCCCTATATTTCACTTAGGACCTTAAGAGCATAATTCAAGTTATACAGAATGTAATGTTCGGTTTGTACATAAGGGTGGGAAAAGTGAGATGACACTCTAGTTTTGATAGAATTTTATTAAAACTAAGGTAGAAACTAGACAGTTTACACTGCGCTCCAGAAGAGTACTTAATTCAAACTTTTTCCATTACACTTTTTCAACATGTTGACCCAGACAGATGCTGTTTTTAGTGTCAACCCTCTTCCTCTTGATGGTTTGTCCATGAATTAAATATAAAATTAACATCTAAAAATAAATCACCTACCAATGAACAACGCGACTTTTATGTGTGTTTTTGTGAGGGGGTTGACCAAACTAATATACCTAAGTTTCGCTTAAGCCTATACTTAGTTATTGTGATTAATCGTGTAAGAAACTGGCTTAAGTCAATTAAAAGTAATTTTATCTCCTTTGTTTGAAAAACTGACTCACTCATGAATAATGTAAGGATTTCCTTACTTACCATTGGCTGCGCATAAATAGGTAATAGGTGTTCCTCCAGTTGGTCAGAATGATACTTGTCTATGATTGGTCATCCGCTGCTCCTAACCAGCCTGACAGTCGATGAACAGCTGGCCGTGTATGAGCTTTAAATATTCAGATGCATGTTGTTTTGTTTTCCAGGCTAATTTATTTAAACTCAGATAGCTTTAAGAAAAAAAAAAAAGAGATGGTTAGCTTACGCTGATTTCTGTGATTTTGTGTTATGTTTTGGGTTACTCTTCATCTGAAGTCGGGCTGAGATCCAAGATCCCAAAACGTTTTTTTCCTTTCACTAAAGAAGGAAATGTGGAAAACGTCCGTAACACTATGCTACTCATTATTGCATTATGATCTCCTATTTTATATTGCTGTAGAGCCAAGTTTAATAAATGTACGAGGGTTATCCAGAAAGTAAAGAACGTTTTGCCTTTTTAAAAAAAAAAAAAAAGATATCAACACCAAATTTTATTTACAAATGCATAGAACCTTCCTCTACCTTTCTACGCAGTCGCCGTGGATTTCAAGACACTGATTTTAACGTGGGACCAGTTTTTCCATACCCATGTTTTATTCATTTGCCGCCAAAAACTTGAGCCAGGATTTTTTAGCTTCTTTGAGTTCCTTATCGTTAGCAAACTGTTTTTTTACCCAGAAAACCCCTATTCTTCGGGAATAAGTGATACTCACTCGGCATTAAGTCAGGGCTGTAGTCGTTTCTTTTCTTGGCATAAATTCGACATGGATTAAGCCCTTTCGATCCCAAAAAACAGTTGCCATGATTTTTTGAGTGTTTAAATTTCACACTTTACATTTAGCAGAGTTTTCAATTGTCGATGCCATTATTAATCACTGTGGACACGAGACGCGTAATCACACAGCAACGAACCATACTCAAACTGAAAAGGAAGAATGTGGCTAGCAGCTGCACGCGCGCTCGTAGTGGTGAGGGGTGTGCGCGGCGCGTGATGCGCAATCGTTCTTTACTTTCTGGATAACCCTCGTAAGTATATTGGCTCGGAAAGCAGATTTGCTTTGAATTTTAAAAGCCAAGATTATTCTATTATATAAGTACGGTATATAGTAAAGTAAGAATATTTATATCATTGAACAGGAGTTTTGTTAATTGTTACCTCCATAAGCTTGAACACGGTGTTTTGGAAGGTAAAAATTCAGGATCAAGTCACCGTTATGGTCCGTGATCAGAAGTCACCATGACATTTCGCTTGATTGAAAAAGATATAAAACTACTTAACGTTGTGTTTAATATAAAATAAAAAATCTCCCTGACCTACTTGTTGTACATGTCTACACATGTTTGGACAGTACCAACCCAGATTGCCTATAAATTCCTGATACACCCTTAACCAATACAGGATATCTACGCCGATAAATTGTCTGGATATTGCCGCCGAGCCCGCCCAGTGGTCGTATTGGCCGATAGTGTAATATATTTCAAATATATATGTATTAAATAAAACATTAAATAATATATGTTTCAAATGTAAATATAGCTTACTGCTGCATGCTCAGTATGATAACAAAGTCAGTATTGACAAATCGCCCTCACTGACAAAATGCAATATTTTTACGTTAACTAGAATCAGTTTAACTACTGCTGTATTGGTCGTTAACGTTTATGGCTGAAGTCAGTGTAAAGACGACGAATTTAACTCCCAAAAAGGACAGTACTAAGACTCCACATAGGTTCCGTCGAAAATAGTGGAAACTGCAAGGATTATATCTCACAAGGCTATTACAGATTAGCAGTAAAAAAAGACAAAAGATAACAAAACACTGACTATAAAATAGAAAATTTAAGTTTGAGATAATTTTAATATAAGCTCTTGACATTCAAAGTATATACAAAGAAAAATAATATACAAATTTACAATATTCTACTTTTGTAAGTTACTTGACAAAGAATACTTATAAAACATTTTGAATGTTGTAAACATTATTAGTTTCGTACATGTAAAACATCGTAAAGACTTTGACAACAAATGTCAATTTCACTTTCATCTAGAGTCTTTAAAGTTTACCCGCAATAGAGTGTGTCGAGGCTGAAGTAAAAAGCCATCAACACGCTTCATTAGTTAAAAATAATGGCTTTAGAGGCAAAGTAATGGGGAACACTTTGAATGGCGAGAGCTTTAGTTCAGCGTTATTAGCCAAAACAATATCGATCAACAATGAACATCCATTACTTTTTTCATAAAGCTGTTTTCTGGTGGTTCAAAAAGAAGCACCACCATTTTATGTATTACTTGAACAGGAAACGTTAATGTTGTCTTGTTTAGGATTCAAGCTCAAATTCAAGCTTTCTCTGAGGTAACCCATTAACTAAGCAAAGTTAGTATTACAAAGTCCTTTCATTTACTCAACCTCGACCTTTACCCAGTTGTTTTTCATCATCATTTGGGCAAATTTGTAAATGATGACATTGGATTGAACACCACCGCAGAGTTTCAGTTGCGCACGGAACCAACCGCTATGCGTCCACTAATCCCTTTGCTCAAATCTTGTTACAGAAAACACAGATCATTTGTCAAAACATGCGTGTCCGGTTCTGATTATTTATCAAATTTAAGAAACTTAATTTTAATCATTTAAAACTCCAAAACTCGTATCCATCTTGTTGTGTGATAAATATGTGTACTAATTGTGTCCTGGCAAATGAAGATAAGTGTCTTGTTTATTAGTTAGCTACACACTGTGACACTGTATATCAGATGTAACTGTTCTTTATGTGTTTTACTGCTATTAGAAATCAAGATTGAGGTTGACACTAAACGATAAAGTTTATAACTGGTTTTGCAACAAGCATGAAAAGATTTAACATGTAATGTAAAACAAGGTTTCAAAGAATGTTTATTAAACGAAACTAAGACGAAAGTAGGGTCGCAAAAGGGAAAGGAGAGAATTTAATAAAGGCGGCCGTGGAAGATTTCTTTCTTAACTTGGATATTTACACGAGACCTTTTCAGCTAAAAGTTAATTTGCCAAGAATTCTGTTTGACTTACTTTAATTAGCTTCAACTCTGGTTAATTATCTATTTGCTGAATTATTAACATTTTATTAAAACTCACATTAAAATAAAACTCTATAATAAACTACGATTACACTTATATGTACAGTATTTGGTACCACCGAACCTTTGTTATCTGTTCACTTTACCTATTGTTATTGTTCTAATTACATACGATTCTTTAAGCCCCTGAGCTAATTATAGTTCCTGGATCAGTGATTTCGTGTGCTACGTTTTTGTCCTACAACATGCAGAGTTTGGTAGCGCTTCTTCCTAGAAGGAGGGCTTGTCATCCGCCGTTTTCGATTTTTGTCTTCTGTCTTTTTCCGTCTCTGTGTTTCTGTGACTTGTGCCATGATGGCGAGCGTATAATTTGGTTCCATGGATCCGTTGTTTCTGTTTTATTGTCTTCTATTTTTCGTCAACTGTATTATTAGGGAGTAATATGGACTAAATTACACTCACTCAGCCAAAGGGAGGCTCAAAGGTTTAGGCCGAGGCAACATGTACAAATCCTAATGTCATCCTTGATCAAATTAGACAGCAGCTACGCAGAGATGCTGAAGTTCTGGGTACTAGTGGAATGACTGGACTGACCATCGCTTGATATATCGAGGACTAGCCCACGCAGTTCAATATGTGAATTGCTTCTACTTCTGTTCAGCTAAAATTGCCATATATAAGTACTGCAGTGAATATGCTCTGGACTAGAAGGTTTCTCCAAAGGAATATCTACTTCGTCCCCAGCGACCTAGTGACCAGAGACTTGCGCGTAGCTCCCGTAACTCAGTTGTTTTTTGTAATTTTGTATTGTTAATTTTGCTTAAATCTAATTAAGAACTTTTTCCTATCTGAACCCGACCTAGTCAGTCCTAGAGCGTTACCATTATTAAATTTATAATTTTGCACTTTTTTCTTCCAAATTGACGTCACGCCAAAATTTTCTCGTTTTGTGTTTCCATGTCATTTAAATTAAATGTGTGTCTTATGTAAACTTTTGCTTGTGTAAGAGTTCATGCTAAGATATTTGAAAGTAATTATTAAACAAATTCTAAAGTTTTTTGGAAAAGATCGTTCAAAGAAGGGCTACTTTTTAGAGACATTATTGTTAGTTAACAATGAAGTATTAAATTTGATCCAGGGTACTTCATTGTTAACTTCTCTTTTAATAGTAAATTCTAAAGTATTTAAAAGTAATTATTAATTAAAGAGTGCTAGAGTACTGCAAAAGGTATTTGTTAATTGCCAACCAATTAAAGGGAATTATTTTGAGGGAATTATGTACCCGTCAGTGTTAAATGGCTTTTATAGTAAATTCCAGTGACAGATATATATATATTTATTTTTCTATTAAATTTTTTAATTTGTAAAATCTGAATTAACTAGTCCCTTTGAATTTATACTGAGGATTTAAAGTTTGTAATTCTTAATTGTAATTTGTTGAAGCTGTTTGCCAATTTTATGTTGTGCACGCTGTATTTTGGTAAACGTTATTTTGTGAATTATACTAATGTGTTTGATCTTGTTTGGATTTATGGACATATTTTTCAGTGGATTGTGATTATTGAGTTTATTGTTCTTAAATAAAGTTTAATTCTCTTAGTACTTGTGTGGTTCTTTTATGCCCGGTCCACAGTTCTTATTTTAGATTTCAGCCGTTACGATTCTCAGGACCGGCTGGGTCTCGCCCCTTAAAAGTGCAAGTACTTATCGTGTTTTTTTTTGTTCTATAACAAAAAAATAAACAGTTTTCTTGAGACACCTAATTATTAGGCCTACAATGTTCATCATATCTTAAAAATAAGTTTTAATTTAAAGATAGCAGTATACTGCATTGACTTCTACTCGCCAATTTTATAAATTTATTTTTATAAACATAGTAAAAAGCAAAAGTTTAAATATGAAATTTTGTTTCTTTTTAATTGTTTGTCATTTATTAAGTAGAAAATGGAATTTTCCTCAATGGAGTAGCTAAAACATCCAATAAACTTTAAAAGAAAGCTTACTTCATAAAAAATCCAATAAAAAGTATAGTCTAGAGGTGTCCCAAAAATGTATGTTTTTTCAGTGTTCCAGGACGAAATTCAAGGTCACAGATACTACTGCCCACCCTTAACAATCATATATTACAAGGTAGAAAGTGTATTTTGTTCCGTATCTACTGAAGTGATAACGAAATCTCAAAACAAAATTACGTTGTTTTCTTCTTTTTCAGCAATATTAGCCATAGAAAGTACTCAGAGAAACCTACCGCATCCAAGAAATGGTAAACATGGGAACTGTGTTCACTCAAGTAAATGGAAAGGAAAGGTTAATCTTATTAGATTTCTCTGCCCTGTGCATTTCATAACTTAGATGTACAAACACACGTAAAGCTTACATTCATGTGAAGACTTCGTACATTTCCATTCTCTAAGCATACAGGTGGTTATAAATTGTTGGCTACATTTTAGAATAAAGGAGTGAATAATTAACAAAACGAGAGATGTTTTATTAGGTAGAAAATTTAAAACTGATTTATTATTTATAACGACCAAACATTACTGGTAAGTAATGCCTTGCCTTATTTGTTAGCCTTTAGCTAGCAAACATTATACCCTTTGGGGAGGGAGGTATTTCAAGCGACGAGTTTTCCCCAAAGAAGTTTAATGAGTTGAGAGGTTATTAGAAGCATAACTCCAGAGTTGCTCAGACAAACGTTGTGTGATGTTGAGGTTTTAACCGTGTAAATGGTTAGGTTTCCCTGTAACATTACTTTATAAAATAATGGGTACTACATTTTTTCATTTATTAGACGATAGAAAAGAAGAGGCTATAATATTTCGTAGTTCAGCGCTGATTTCTAAAAGATGTAATATTATATTAACTTTTAAATCTTCAGTTCTTGGCAATGTCTTCTGCAAAACCAGATCAATACAATGGCAATGGCTTCTTCCAGATTAATACAATAAACAATTTTTACTTGAAAACAAAACTTAAAATTATATGATAACCAAAACTATGACAAATTTGGTATAAGTATAATTCGTCCGAAAGATTGTTTTTACTATAACTATGTTGACTAAGGTGATCTTTAAAGTTGTATTTCATAAAGTCCGATTCCATTTTAAGTTTTATTGGATTAGAAGCAATGACAAAATAATAGATAAAAACTGAAATTGAAACCAAAATGAATTTCGGGAGGTGATGTGGAGCCACACTATTATTTTCCTTTTCATAGAATCAACTCTAAATAAAACCAAAATATCTCAAGCCGAAAAGGAGTAAGTCTGGGAAAGACGGCAGCTAGTGCAGTGCTATCTTTGCTAGAGCTGCCGAACTCAGGCTTGGTTTTGTTGCCTGAACCATGTACATCTATGTACCCACTTTACCATAACATATCTTTGATGTCAGTGACAGAAGGTGAGTAAGACACGCAACCCTGGAGTGACTCGTCACAGTCTCTTGGGGAGAAGTGTGTAGAGCTGAGCTAACATAGTTACCGAGGTGTTGTAGAGTGAGTTAGTTACATTATGAGGAAACATTATGTCAAGTTGTCTGTACTTGCGCTGTACAGATTTCACTTTTCTCCTAAATTACTTTTCATCGAAGAACTCTTGATAACGTTTTACAGCACTGTAGTGATAGAAACTAATTTTAGTTGGTGATATTAATCTTTGTATTTTTAAAACTCTTTAGAAACTGACGATATGAAACAGCATTTAGTTATGGATTTGAACAGTTATCAAATTCCCCACACGTTCCGTTGGGGACTCTAGTAGCTGTATTGACCATATTTATTTTCGTTCAAGAGATAATATCCCATATCAACTTGTGGATCCCTTTAGCTTGACTGATCAATATGCTGTTGCCTGTAAATTAATGTAGAACAACTATCATCAACGGAACAGAACGCAAGAAGTGTAAATTTTACCACTGAACACGTTGATTGCAATAAACTGAAATGCTAATAAAACACTGATTGGTCTTCTGTTTTTTGTAGCAATAGTGTTGATGATAGTTTTTCAATATTTGTTAATATTTTGCGTTACTTATAAGCAGTGCAAAGGTCTCTACTACCAGATCTAAGAAATTTAAATTAATTAAACCTTGATGACTCTGAATTATGTAAAAGACAAATGCACAGAAATATATTATATAAAAAAAGTAAAGCGTTTTCCTGATAACTTTAGACTACATAGCCACCTTTTAGCATATTCAAGACAGTTGAAAAGAGACATTATTAGACAAAAAAGAAACCTACTATCACGAACTTTTTGAAACCAGCAAAACGACAGTAAAGAACAGTGGAAAGCAATTAATTCAATTATTGGTAATGAAAAAACAAACATAGTATTGATTTTATTTATGCCGATGAAACAAAAAACGGAGTCAATAAATAATCCCACTGAAATAGCAAATAGTTTTAATCACTTTTTAGTAATGTTATTAATAATCTAAGAAAGACTGGTACTTCATCCAATTGGGTGGATAAAGATTATTATTCGACTCTATTTCCTGTAAACATATATGCAATTCTCTTTTTCTTTATGCCAAACCAGAACGAAATACTATCTCTCATCAATGATCTAAATCCAAGAAAGTCTCCTGAATTGACGATATATCCTCTTCAATAGTTAAATCCGTCGGTTGTTCTATCTCACCTATCTTGAATTTTTGTTCAATCTAGCCTTTGTCATGGTATATTTCCTAGCCTTTTGAAAGCTGTTGTTATTCCATACACAAAAGGTGACACATTGGACCACAACAACTTCAGACCCATTTCCCTACTCTCAGTTTTGTTAAATCTTAGAAAAAATCGTCAAGAAACGAATTATATCCTTCTTTCTCTAAACCTTTTTTCAGTACTAATCAGTTTGGGTTTTGAGTGGTAAATCCACTGAAGACGCTTTGTTAAAAGTATGTTCTGAAATAGCAGATGGGTTAAACAACAGCAAGTCTGTTTCGGGCATTTTGTTGACATTACAAAGCCTTCGATTCAGTTGACCACGAAGTTCTGTTGGCCAAACTCTGGGATGCAGGCGTTAGAGGAGTTCCTGGCTTTGGTTTCAGAGTTATCTCGATGACAGATCACAGTGTACACGAATCAAAGATTCTCAGTTCCTTTGCTAGAATATCTTGCGGGTACCCCAGGGCTCAGTCCTTGGACCGATTCTTTTAGTATATATAAACGACTATGCAGCAGCGACAGTTTCTATGGTCGTATAACATGTTTTGCTGACGACACTGCCTTTAGTTATGTTGAAAATAACGACTTGTCTTTCTTTCCACATGCAGAGTGACCTGGACAAGTTAAAATTGTGGTTTTATTCAACAAAATGGTCCTGAGTGAAAAGATAAGTATGTTAGGTTCTCGTTGAGGAGTAAGGCGGATAATATGCATAACCTAGTTTTAAATGTGATAGGTGTATTTTACTTTCAGTAGGTTCCTGTTCCGAGTGTCTAAAGCTAGAACAAGTTCAAAGTATCAAATATTTAGGAATCCTTATTGATCAAAACTTTGCTGGAAGCCCCATCTTCAAAACTCAAATCATATCTATATTTAACTCTAAGAAAATTCTATATGTTGAGATTCTTATGTCCTATCCCTGTATTGAGAACAGTTTATTTTTCTATTGTAAACTCGAAGTTAGAATATGGAATTTCATGTTGGGGAGGAGCATATTTATTGAGCCTTAAGCCTCTTGTCACAGCTCAAAAGAGAATTATCAGAACAATCACTTGTACTCATAGACTGCAGCCATCTTTCCCTCTTCCAAACACTTCACATTCTTCCTTTAAGGCATCTATTTGTATAGAGTTCTGAGAATCTTTTTACTAGATCAGGCCATATTACCGGAAATTCAAATGTTTTTTCAAATAGATTAAGATTGAGAAACTTTGTTATTACACCTCATCCACGTACTGAATTTATAGAAGATTTTTACTTTCTGTAGTGCAAAGTTTTTCAATTCCTCCCACACGAAATCTCTTCAGAACCAAACATTTATTGTTTTGTGAAAATGCTAAAAATGGCTTTTACAAAAGGAGTCTGTCGAAACTTTGTTCCTTTAATTACCTTTTAAATCTTTTTATGCATACTAAACACCCGTATTAAATATTTATTTATTATATATTTATTATTTATTAATATTTGTAAATAAGATACATTCGTCAGGAAATCTGTGTAATTGTTAATTAAGGTCTTCTAATTTTGAGGTATTGTTTTTTTATTTTGATTTATTTGTGTAAATTTACTTTTACTCTATTGTTATATTCAGGTATATTGTTTTTATCTTTTATAAGGAGCTCACTATGTGTAAACAAATTCTGTAACAGTGCCTCAACACAACTAACGTTAATGAGGCACTTAATTCATTCTTTTTCAATCTGTATTTTTAACAATATTGTTCATTTTATCACGAAGGTATTTTATGCTTATTTAACCTTAGTAACATGTGTGTAACTATTACTCTTTGTATGATAACTTGTTTAACAAATGTATATATGTAAAGGATTTGCACATGAGTATAAAAAGTGTATTGTAATATTGTAATAATTAAAAAGCATGATTGCTTAAACTGTTTCAAAAAAATTGGAAAGTTGATTAAGAAGTCATTACATTTTGCAGTTATATCAAACCAATTTGAAATTCACGTTCAAATTGAGAATTGTTTAAGTGTTTTCAAACCAAAACATAGTGGACAAACGGTACCGTGAGTCCAAGCTGTTCTAGTTAGGGGAAATACCAAAGAGCTCTTTTGGGGTCTTTTGTTAAAGCAATTTTAAAACCGGTCTTAATCGTTGTTGTTACAAATCTTTGACTCATAAGGCTGAAAAGCTAAAAGCAACAAACCGTTTCGTTCTTCTTTTATCAATAGTATGAATAGGTTATTTCCTTAGAAAACACGCTAAATATGGTTGCCTTTGCGTCACATCTATGCTTGTGCAGAACCATCTACTATTTATAAAGTGGATTCACATTTATGGCTGAGAACAAAATGGTTGAGACTCAGCCAGCATTCACATTATTGATGGATCTGCAAAGTTCTCTTTATGATATTTCATTCCTACATTAGTTTATCCTCTAAGCCATTGGATGATATAATAATTGAACAGAATAATAGTCCAAAACAAGATAACAGAGTTGTTAAAAAACTGCTATCTTTCACTAACCATTCAACGTTGTTACGAGTTGATTAAACCAGTAGGAGATATCTGTCTGTAAATCTACTAATAGCGTGTCTGTTGTACGTTGAATCTATGCTACCGCTGGTGTGGTTCAATCTCGCAGCCTGTGACCGCATGTGTTACTTTAGGTAAAGGTCGAGGCTGAAGTGGTAGAGAGAGTTTATATCCCACTTTTGCCTCTGCAAACAGAACTTTTTTAATGCTTTGAATAAAAAAAAAGATATATATTAACTTTTACGTAAGTTAGTAGCAAGTGACCAAGTTATTGCCTTTAAAACCAAAAAACGTTTAACGATGCCCAATGTTGTTGAAAGGTTAGTTTCAAGGAAATCATATGGGCTTTGCTGATATGCTGAAATAGTTCGTGACGTAAGGTACCAGAGGTGCTGAAAGCATTTGTTTTCACTAAACAGTTCAACGATGCTATGAGTTGACTAATAACTAGAAGATATTCGTCAATATACGATTATCGTCTCGTGGTTGGTTGGAATCGTGCTCTACTCCTGAGCTTATCAATCTGCTGGAGTGAGTTCGACCCCCGCAGTCACCTCTGCACAGTAATATGACTATGTGGTTACGCTAGGTAAAGGTCGAGGTTGAAGTGGTAGAGAGAAAACCTTTGTGGTCCTAATTTTGCCTCGGTAAACAGAACGTTCTTAATGCTTGATATCTGCGAAATAATTCTACGTGTTTGTAGTAAAATATTGAGGTATAGCCTTAAACCTAAAAACGTTTTAACGTTGCCGATCATTGTTGAAAAGTTGTTGTTTCACAAAACCATAGAAGCATTTGCTGTGGTTTATGAATGCATCATACAATTATGTTTGATTACCGTCGAAATAATTATCTGCTAAATATTGTACAATGTGTTTCTTGTAGTAAATAGCTGAGGTATAGCCTTAAACCTAAAATCGTTTTAACGTTGCTCACTGTTGTTGAAAGGTTAGTTTCATCGCAACCATAGAAGCATTTGTTGTGTTTATGAATGTATCATACATATTATGTTTGATTACTCTGTCGCCAAAGCCAGGTTCAAACTTCAGTCTGCTAAGAGCAAAGTTCCACAGATCATGAATTAATACCAATAGCCCGCACACATCAGTGTATGGTAAACATCTGGTTCGAGTCTGAAAAGATGTTTAATCGAAGATGTTCTGGTGCTTTAGTCGTTGCGATCAGAATGCTTGAATTCAATTGAAACCCGGTGGTTTATTAGTTCTTTTGTCCCTTATACGTTTTTAATGAATGAAAAGTCCAACGAATAGTACCACCACTAATATGTATAAAAGACCTTTGTAAATCTCTTAACTACACCTTCATAACAAAAAAAAAAGGGGATAGAGAAAAAAAATAAACTAGTCAGAATTTGAAAATCCTTTGAAAAATAGCTATTTCTAAATTGAACGTAAAAAAAGAAAAATAGTGTGAAACCTATAAAACCTTGAAAGTGTCAAGACTTAAAGTTTAACGGTTCAGGAAACAGATGCACCACTATCAGCAGAAAAGCCGGTATTTACGAGCTATTAAGAAATTATTCACGTTTTTATCACCAATAAAACCAAGACAGTCTGAGAAGAATTGTGAAAACTAAAAGTCCTTATTTGGTTTGTTATAATGGAAATTATACGTCTGTTATCTAATTATCAAAACTATTGAATTAAATGTAAAAGTGAATTGTAAAGGTGTTTATAAACACAAGTTAGTGATATACACTAAATAACGCATGGAGAAGAATTTTACTTAATTCTGTTATTTCAATTAGCTTTGTTCAAGAAACTTATAGGTTTGCTAGTTATAAATTGAATTTTATGTTTCATTTTTCAACATGCTAATTTTAAAAACGAATGAATTAAAATGTTTAACGATTAATAATAATAAATAACGGCTCATTTAACATATCGACATACGTTTCATAGACAATATTATTAAAATGCGGATAACAAAGATAACGTGAAAACCCGCTTTATGAAGGACTCTCACAGTCCTAACTTTCACCTGAATAAAGACAGTTTTCTTTTAATTTCATGTAATTTAAAAAATACATCACTAAAAGTATTCATGACCAATCAATATCATTTTAAAATAAAAAAAACTAAACCACCTCAAGTTTAAAAAAGGTCAGATAGGTTTGTTTTCGTGAGTTCCATAGTTTATGAGTGGTTCCTACAGTTTAATATCATTCTCGGCATAAAGCAGAATACAACTGAATAATCATAAATATTAAACAAGTCTTTTACTTTGATGCTTCTTCCTACAAACAACACAGCTAAACTGTAAAGATATTTTACATTCACAGCAATAAACCGTAAAATTCTAATAAGTATATCGTCACACAAACCAAGTTAAATGAATTTAATGTCTCTAAAGTTACATACTGCTTGTATGTTCCTTTCCGGTAGTTACAAAGGAAATTATCACGTTAGAATAGTTTAAAACAACCCTTATTAAACGGATGTAAACACAAGTCTTAATTAAACTGAGGGTTAAGAATGGATGAATAGCTAAAACAAATACGCGTAGTTCTTTTCCATAAAACCTCCGCACTCTTTTGTGTTACGTTCTTTGCTCCTCTGGTGACTTGAATTTCAACTACTGTGGATATAGTTAATCAAATATGGAAATAATTTAACTTGTTCCTCAATTTTTTTCTTTAATTTAAAAACGTTGCCTAGGGTAATATAAGTGAGCGTAGGTTTGTGGTAGGTGCAGTTTCGCAGATGCTGAAAATGAAAATGTTGTGAAATAGTTTATTCATCCATAGTTAACAATGAGTTTTGTCCTAATTTGGTTTGAATATTGTGGCCATCGTTTCCAGTATTGGATGGTCATTATTGTACTCTTAACACTTCAAACATTAGTATCAGTTAACAATTGTTATCACTGATATTGGACTCGTGCTCCCAGCAGCGTGTTCACTGAACTCCACTCACACAAACTTTGCACATTGTAACATAACTTTCTTTCTATAAACTACAACAAATGAACCTTCTATAGAAAATCTGCTAGTTTGCTCTATCTAATAACTTGCATGTTGTTTGATACGTTCTCTACATTTAGCCAAACCACTTTCACTAGTATTTTAATTCGATCAGGTTTTTATACTTTTATTTCTTCTATGTATTAAACATTTTGGTCCTATAGTGCAAAAGGTTTTTGTGAAAATAAACTTTTAGTTTCGTTTAAAAAAGTAGTCCATTGTACCTCTGTGTTTGATAAGCTTGTTCCATACGCAGGATCACTTTCATATATTACCGAACCTATTAAAAAACTAATATTGTCAAAAACCTTTAAACACGTATAAATGTTGTAGTGGCAAAAATACCTAATGTTTTAGTAAAGTGGAAAGAAGATTCCGTCTTCTCTGATTTTAAAAGTATTAGTCTAAAAAATAATTTTATGTTCTACGTAATTTTCTAAATTTACTTTTAAAAGATCCACCGTAACACTGAATCCCGCATTGTATCTCTATATGGATGAAAGCAAAATATATATTTTAATAGATCAATAATATCACCTTATGCCTAAGAAAATAAAACTCTTTATATTACTTTTCAGAACACTCATGTAAATAATTAATATGTTTCTTACTTTAGTTTTCGCCCAGAAAACTTAAGTAATTAAAGTTTTCCACCTTTTGAATTCTTTCTTTACACGCAATAGTTGGTAGCTGTAGTTCATTCAAAGGTGAAAGAAGATTTTGTGAAACTTGAAACTCTTTTCTGAAATTGAATCCATTTTATTTTCCTGAGTGGATTTATTACAAACCCACCACACAAGTTACCTTTGTTGATGAATTTACCAACATAGAGATTAGGCCGTCTGCACACGGAGCTACTTCTAAATCAACTAAACTAGTTTATAAACTTGAGTACTAACCGATTACTGACTCATTATTGACCTGACTCTGCACACGAGGCAACTGATCAGTGATCTAAACCCTAGTCTGCTCAGTGGCATCATGGATACAGAACAGTCAACATGTGTTTTGTTTTTTGTTAATGTAGATTTCTGTCAACTATATGATGAGAGGATATTGATAACATGAAAAGAATATTTAACTATTGGGCACTATACTTTTGCCCAAAACGTTTTGAAACACTGATACTCACACACCCTGTACATACAGGGTGTCCCATAAGTAAAATGCCAGACTCTTTGGTATAGTTATATGGGTCAAAAATAGAAGGTAAATTACATTGTAATTTCCAAAAACGCTTAGTTAACCAGATATTTTAATTATTTATTATCTGCCATACCCCTTTATCGAATTTGACTCAAACTTAGCACAAATTTGTATCTAAATAAGAAAAATTTATGGAAAAAATTACCAGCATTGATTTAACCTATCATTTTAAAACAGTGGCTATTTTAAGGGCATTTTTGGCGTTACCTCCTTAAATAGCGAATACACGGTGAGTTTTACGATAAAGTGTAAAACTACTGTTTTGTAGTAAATTTTGTTACCTATCTATTGACACCAAGATCAAAAAAATCAGTTAAGAATCAACAAAGTTACAGTTGAACCCGTGGCAAACCTCTAGATAATAAGGTGGAAAGTTGTCTGTTTTCAGCCAGAGTTTCCTTTAAAGCTTTGTCATTTCCCAATAGATAGTTATGACTTTGGTGTCAATAGATAGGTTATAAAATTTACTACAAAACGTTATTCTTTACATTTTATCTTTAAACTCACCGTTTATTAGCTACATAAGGTGTAACACTAAAATGCCCTATTCATAAAATAGCCACCGTTTTAAAATGATAGGTTAAATCATGCTGGTAATTTTTTCCATAAATTATTGTACTTAGATACAAATGTATGTTAAGTTTGAGTCAAATCCGACAAATAATGTGGGAGATAATAAATAATTAGTGAAAAATATAAAACGGCAAATATCTGGTTAACTAAGCGTTTTTGGAAAAGATTGTATTCCTTATTTTCTCTTTATTTTGATCCATTTAACCTATTCCCAGAGTCTGGCAATTTACTTATCGGACACCCTGTATAAAGGAATTTTTTAACATTACACTGTAATGACAATTTTACCATTCTGCCGATTTCGACCCATGCCTTCTCGGTTTTGTGCTTGGAATAGCCAGTTTAAATTATACAAAACCGGACGTTTTTTAACGTTCACCCATAAGCAAATGATCGAATTGTTGCTCTTTATCCAGGAGATTGGAAACTGAAATCACCGATGACTCGACATGTCAGTCACTAGGAGACTGTTACTAACCGATTTCGTCGCGTCCGTAACCAGTAGCGCCGTGTGCGGAGCCTCATTGCATTACATTGGAGGTTACTCAAAATAAACTAGTTAGTGATATGAGTCACTGATCAGTTCCTTTTCA
>CM032061.1:10039995-10067520 GCA_018831715.1 Matsumurasca onukii | reverse complement strand
TGTCTTAAAATAATTTAGTAATTCCCCTTTTGTTAGTGCCAAAAATCGCAATTTACACTTTTGAACCTAGATTTATTATTCTTCAGTATTTTGATGGTTTATTTTAAGTAAACATACCTTGATATTATGAACTTGTTTAAAGTTGGAACTATTCAACATTTAAACTTTGTCGGGGTTTGACAAGTGTCAGTATGTAGTGTCAAGTGAAGGCTATTTGTCAACTTTGTTTCCAGTAACAACCACTACCCGTCACTGAGTCTATGAGAGAAGGTGTTTCTGTGAAGGAGACTCATTAAGAGCCTGCACTGACATCACAGACACTGACTATCAGCTGGTGAGAATTTACTCTGCTGGTTCTGCATAAATCAGCTGTTCAGCGTTGATGAATGTGTGTGTGTAGTCACATGTTTATCGTGTCTGAGTGAAAGTGGTACTTGCTCATATGTCACTTTATTGTCAATATATGCAGCAGTTCCTTTCACACACTTCATGAATATCGTCGTCATGAGCCGCTTGAGCAAGCCAAGAGAAGCGTTTTAGTGATCTTGACATTAATATGAAATGAAAGTCTTTATTTACGTGGCAAATTTATGACTTTATATTCCTCTCTACCACTTAACCACAATATGGCTTTTGTGATTTATAATTTTGTAAGAAATTTGAAACCTACTATTATTTACACACGAATTTGTTCGTCAAGCTTATAAGTACCACAGAAGAACAAGCAAGAACCCAACATGAAGTATTGGTTTTATCGACCCAAGGTATAAAGTGCGCATTCTTCTTGAAATTGCTAGGATGTGTAGGGGACATGCAGTTGAGAAGTAGCCAAGGGTTTGGCGCCTCTTAAATGCTTCTGTCGATAAATCTGTCCTGAACTCTACAACACAATATGTTCCACACCAAGCTTATAGGAATATGTGTCATATTATGTGTGCAAACGCTGAGCTGGTATAATTTAACTACATCCTTTTATTTCACCATTTTACTATTTTTTACTGTATTTATTTGATTACTGAAATATGAGTTCATAACACCCCACCCCAATGCCACTGTATCTTAAATAACTCCATAACCCTAGTGTTTTTGGTAGGTTGGTATCGCGCGCGAATTCGCAGCTCTTCTGTCCGGTGGTGCAGGTTCGATCTCCGTGGTCACCACTAACAAATTAATTAGGTGACTTTGCGGTAACGATTGGTAAAGGTCGAAGTTGAGTGCTAGAGAGGACTTCGTAGTCCTATCTTTGCCGCGTTAAACAAACAAACTTAGTGACTTAAACAAACAAAGTATTAACAGCCAAGTATTTTTGTTTATGAAATTGTACTGTACATTATAAATAAAGACTTATTAGCTCAAAACTCAACACACAATTACAACGCAAAACCAAAATTTGTTTTCGTAAATATTACGAGATACTTCCAGTTTATATGGGCGGAAAGCTTTTTAGTAAACTGCCTAGATCCATTCAAGATGTGGCGTTTGAAAATAAAAATCTTTTTAATACAAAATTGAAAAATTGGTTAGTAGAAAAATGCTTGTACAGTTTGGACATTTAACCTACAATAATTTATTTTTAGCTCTTAAGTATGGATTATGTACGTTGTGTACCTTAAAAATAAGGTTTTAAACATAAAATAAATAACAAATAAACTTTACCTTTATATGCTCAACCCTATTACTTTATGTACCAAAGCAAACATTCGAGGGTAAGTGATTTTGTGTTTAATATAATTACAATCATCTACGATTTAAGAGAGAAACTACGACCGTCCCTGACCATATCCCAGACAGTTGTCTCCACACTAATTTCAACTTACGAATGACGCATGCAGTAAATAAACAATGTCACAACGAATTAAGAAGATGAAAGCAGTGATTTCTTCGCTTGTCGACCCACTACCCAGCTGTGGCTTTGTGTTTCTTACGTCTTGTCTTGTACATCTGTGTGATTTATCCTTCAACTTCCACCTAATATGAGACTGTCCACCTCCGGGTCACAGCTTTGTTCTACCTTGTGTGTTTCATCAGCTGTTTGCTTCACGACTAATGAGCTTGGATACAAGGTGTGATGTGACACATGTTTTGTTTATGCTTTTGGAAGTAAACATTTATAAGTTATGTGAAATTAGGCTATTGGGGATTCCAATGATTGTATTTTAACCTGTTTGAGGTGCTGAGCTTGTTGCTTTACAAAGGTGATGAAAAAGGATTCTTATTTGTTAGTGAAATTTGTTACCTTTTCAAACATTAAAACACAAGTGTGTTTAGTTTTCCACCATGACTTTTGAAACACCTTGTATATTCATTGTGAATATACGTGTTAATTGCTCAACGTTTCCTGGTAAATTTGTTGAGTAGTACCTTTGTTGTTTAATTATTGTCAACTTTAGACTGAGATAAGGTAACTAGTAGGCTTAAATCGTACGAGAAATTGATGCAGAACAGGGCATTTGTGCTAAAAGTAACAACTTGATTAGTGCTCAAAAGTCAGCTGTTTAAATGTAAATACAACGTTTTGTGCTGAAAGGGAATATGTTTTACTGTCTTAAATTACAAAATAAAAAATGCCGATTGGAGCCGTTTGGTGGAGAAAGGAGATACGAGTTGAAAAGAAAAACTGTTTTGTTTCATTGTCTTGAGGCTGATGTTATGTTGATTGTTTATATTAGATTTAAACTTAATGATTTTTCCAATAAATAGATTTATTTCTTAAACACAGTTAATTCTGCCTTAAATCGTCAGTTCTTAAAATAAGCCATAAGGAACTAAAACGTCCAGGGGGACCAGACTGTAAAAAGAGCAGCTGCTTGCCAACTTTTAGCTTAATTTAATCACTTAATCCGTCATCTCATTATAATGCAAAGCTCGAGAGAAAACTTTGATGGGGAGAAGGGAATCAAGATTCTAATGAGCCTGTCACGTGACGTTTCCGGGCCGACTGATGGAACTATTTATGAATCACTAATTGAATGAATGAACCACCGCTGGCCAGCAGCCAGAGCTTGAGTAATGACGCTACACTAGCGCCTCTAGTGAGTGGCACGAGTACAGAGCAGGATGTACATTGTAGTCATGTACAGAGCCTTATCTGTAGCCACTACTGGCCTGGCATAGGTGATCATTGTGCCAATCGTAGACCACCCAACCAGTCAACTGTGCAAACATAACACGAGAAGTTGACTGTTTTGAAAGTAATACTTGGTGTATGACATTTAAAAGGCACAAATGTGCCAACCAAAGCCCTACAACTTTAAAATATCTCCAGGAGTACTATGGAGTAATAAACGCATATTCGATAAAGCTCAGAGCTGAATCAAGTTGTTGGACATGAATCAAGAAGGTTAGAAGAGGAGAATTTGTAGAAAGATTGGAAGCAAAGTTGACCAACGCGTAGCGGAGTTTGATTGTTAAACATTGTCTGAAGCCAACTTGTGTCTTCGATCTTTCCACTTAGAACTTATCGATGCAACGTTGACTGGTTGAAATTGTCTATTCAATACGACGGCTGTGATTTTGAAATATATTTGTTAATGTTCAGATATCAATGAAGTCTCAGTGAGTAGAGACAACAGTGTTATCACTCTCTTGATTTGAGGACACACCATAGAAACAGCTACAGTTTACCTATAAACTAATTCAACACATCAGGAGACAGCTTCTTATTGGAATTTAACAATAAATTAAAGTTTGAACACAAACAATCTAATACATTTTTTATTTGCTGGGTGAGGCCTTTCAGAAACAATGTTTCCATCTTCGGAAACATAGAGTTGGTGTTTGGTCCGAAGATGGAAACATTGTTTCTGAAACTTACCCGATAAATGTATTGGATGTTTGTGTTAACTACTTTATATTCAACATTTTATTTAGGACTTCATAGAGTTGTACAAGAGTTGTTGGTTTTGGAACGACAGAATTGCGTGGTTTCTGACACTATTTATCACTGCTCAGCTAGAGCGTTCTTCAATGGTGGAATAAAGGTTGCAATAACAGCTGTTACTTTCATAAACGTCTAAATAATTTTCCTGATACAAACAAAAGGACAATTTCCCTCACCAACAACACACCCTTATGTTTATTGGAGACTAAGCACTCTCTTGGAGACGTCAGCAGTTCCACCCTTGCCTCAGGGGTGCATACTCAAGCCAAGGTGAGGGCTGCATTATGCATACTCAGTAATGGATTCTATCACGTCTGTCCCAACACGGTTCTTATTATTTATGTGGATCGCTTATAACCTGTCATGCCCAGAGCTGGAGTGCGAATCAGAAGAATTGAGAAAGAGTTTTATTAAAATTGCAAAACAGGTGTGGAACTTATTCAATAAAAGGCTTTCAAAATGCACTAACGAGTAAAATTGTATAAAAGAGCAATCTTATTTCTCAATTTAATTTGCTTATTTTACAAGACTAAATGTCACACGGTTAATTGTCAATTGTTAATACTACACAAATTGAAAACTGGGGAAAAAGATACATGAAAAATAAATGCTTCAGTTCAGTCTATATCAGATTTAAATCGAGTTTGGCGATATGTATTAAGATCTATTGAGGTAATGACCAAATTGATGAATTAAACGGCTAAATCTCACACTGATCAAAGTGGAAAGCAATATCTTAAACACGATTTTGTTTGCCGATTGTTCATTAAAAGCATGGTACATCTAGCAAGTAAGATCTACCAAAGATAATGTTATAGTAAGTATATTGCGCATAGATGCCGAATGAGTAAGGCAGAAAAATAACATAGTTGTGACAGCCCAAGCACAGATAGCGCTGCAAGGGAATTTTTCAAGAGTTTTCAGTAGAGCGACTGACGTTCTCGAAAATGGCACTATTTGGTCACATTTAAGTCATCCACATTGAACAAATTCGAGCATGTGGAGCCAAGGGGGGAGAAAGACAACGAGAGACGGTAGCGCTATCTGTGTTTGGGCTGCCGAGCTATGTTGATTTTGCTGCCTTACCATGTGGCATATATGCGCAATCTACCTACCATAACATTAATTTTGAATCTACCCGATCGTATGAATGTACGATGTAACGTGGAGTTATCGTAGGCTGGTTACTCGAATCAGAGTTATTGCAGCGATCTCAACTGCAGTGTGACGTCACGGGTTAAGCGATGCCGAGGTCAAGCCGAGGTCTAGCAAGTACAAGTACGAGTAAAGTACACGCACTTGGATTACAGTAATTTAACGTACTTTCCACACTTAATCATCAAAGCCACTTCAACAAACAAAGGTAGTAAATACTCGTAGGCGGCAAATAACAGAGTTCAGCCACCATTGAGAAAGTCCTCCCCAACAATTCATTACAGACAACTGTTTTCAGACAATACATTCATTTTCATTTGATTTTCATTCGTAGGCGTTCTTGTAGGATTACAGAATTTCCTTTTCTATACAAGGTGATCTAAGTGTTAGCAGTATTAAAGTTCAGCAAATATGTGTAGGGTGGTATTGAACAACGATTGATTGTATTGGAAAATTTTAGTAAATGTACATCTTTACAAAAGTTTAGATATTTTGGGAAAATGTAAAAAGAAAATAACATTGGAAAATATATACAGGGTGTCTAGTAATTACGGGATCAAACTTCACCAGGTGATTTGTCAGGTCATAATAAACAAATTATTTCCTACAACATATAAGCCTATCTTGCTTAGCTTTCCATCTGTCTGGGTTTTCACTAAATAATTTTTATCTCCAAGGTCAATTAAGTTGTAAACTAAAAGTTATGCACACTAATTGTTAGTATAGTAAGAACAATAGAATTTGACTAATTTTCACTTCCGGTTTAAAAATGATAGCCGTATTAAATTGTCTAAGTTTAAACACTCAACACTCTTAAATTTTATGGTAAATATACAAAAATAACAACACGTGGCCACATTTTATTGTTTTTTTTAATTATATACAAACATGAATGACAATATTTATCATTACAAATAGGACCAATCAACATTGACCCACAAACATAAAGAGTTCGTAGTAAGTAATAATTAAACATTTACGAGAGAAACATTTTTAGACAAAGTGTTATTTCGAAAGTTGGTCAGAAAGAAGTAACTAAAAAGACAGGTGTAGCCTGGACTGCAAGGAAGAAATGGACATCATTACGAAAGGGTGAAGCAAGCTTGGGCACAAAGAAAAGTCAACCTTTCAAAACGGCGTTAACGTACTTCATGGTCTGACTGGTCCTATACGTGAATAATAATAATATTTATTATTAGTATACACGCGAACAAAATCTTTCCATGTCTTATGGTTCTGCAATTTGTTTGAGCAAAATGGACTGTCTATAAATTTGATCACTTTTTTGTGAGCTATTTCTTATTTCTTGATACATTTAGTGGTCCCGTGGTGGGTTGGTGTTGCTCAATTCTACGAAGTTCAACACTACGTGGTGATGGTCAATAAAAATTGACATCCATGACTACACTTTGTATCAGAAATGTAGATGCAGGTCAAGGTTGAGTTGAAGAGAGGACTTTGTAGTTCAAATTTTACCTCGTCAGACAATGTTCACCTTACCATTCAACACAAATTCAATAAAGCGACTCTAACGTCAGAAGTTCTTCGTAAACAATTTGCAGAAACACATAAAGAGCGATGCATGACGGTACACAGAGACTGAGACCATATGGTGGCCAGTGACAGTGAGTACAGGCCAGTATCAGGAAACAACTCGGGCAGGCCTACATGGTGTGTGTGGGCCATTGTGTCCGTCTGATATACGTATCATCCCACTCGCGTATTGCTTGCGAAAACCTTCGGGTCAATTGTAACACAGTACTGCTGTACCATATAGTAGTCACATGTCGCAAGTGTAAAGGTTGTTGCTTTGCAACAGTTGGACTGTTGGAGACAAGAGTTGTAAGTGTTTGATCAAATGCGCAGTGTTAAATCAGTTATCCATACAACCATAGATAAAGAAGTAGAGGTAATAACATCTGAACTAAAGCGTTAAGGTATGAGCAAGCTAATGAAGCAGCACAAGGCTAAAAGCTTATTTGTCTTTACTCCCTTGACAAAAAAAGTAGGCCAGTATCTAATAAAGGTAAAGGTAACGTTTGTCTTGTTTAACGAGGCGAAGTTAAGACTACAAAGTCCTCTCTACCATTCAACCTCGACCTTTACCTAGCGTCACTGTATAGTCACATTACAAATTGTAAGTGGTGACTGCGGGGATTCAACCTGCGCCTACGTAGCCTACCTACGTAAGCGTAGCCTTAATACGTAGTTACCTTCGTTACTTACATGCAAAGTTGTAATTAAATGTCAACAACTATTCATAACCACATTAAATAACTATTTTTAAACATTTATGATTGTAACAAGAGTTCCCCGAACAATATTTATGTATTTTTTAATGGGTATGATCCTTCCGTCGCCTAAAATATTACATAATTAGCTATGATACAGTAGTTGTTTTAAAAAACAATATTTAAAATGTTCCAGCAATAATAATAACCTGTCATAGGATCACGCGTTGTTTGAATCGAGACGAGGGGGTAGATCGCTGGAACCCGCACAGTTTTGATTCCAGTGTTCCTAACTCCTGGAATGCATAGCTAGAGTCCGTGCGTTTCTTCGTGGCGCACTTGACTACTAAAACCAGTTATAACTGGGTTTTCGGGTGGGGGTTACCAACTGTTCAGTCTTTTCGTGGCACTCGTACTGTGAGGCTATTACTGTACTTTTTGAAAACCTCGATTTGTTCCCCATCTGTCCCCTCACTTCCCCTCACCAACCGCCACGAAGAAACGCACGGACTCTACTCACTTGCCTCACGCAGCTGAGTAAACTGCATGTATATACTTTTGGTTGCAAGTCCAACCAAAATCAAGCGGAAGCCAGTGAAAACTGACTATACCACCAAGACTCTCGTTGTTTCTATATTAAGCTCTAGTATAATTATTAAATTTATACCTGAAACACGTAATTCGATTAAAACACTAATCGATTAAAATCTACTTTCCAACATACACCGTGTAAGCTCCTTATTTGAGAGCATTTACCCGCTTAATACTGGTGTAATTTTCAATTACCTCGGCGCTGCTCCCAGTGCTGGTTACACCTCTGCTGAGTGTTGCACAATCGATGTCGAGATAAGGACAAGTTGCTAAATGTCAGCGCCTGTGCGTAGAGTCTATCAGCTGGTGAGACAGCTCACACTTACTCAAGTCCATCTTGATTAATCACCACCGGCCTGTCGAGCCTGTCTGCGAGCAGTGTGTCTTATACTGTACGGTATATGCTACATGAGACAAAACCATCGCGAGTTAAACCGAAAAAAAAATATGTAATGACTATCGGACTTGAACCATCTTTGTTTATGTTTACGAGATTTTTTAACACACTTTTAATCGAAGAACAGTTGAAATATCAAAAAATATATGATTTGGTCTTCCAGCTCAGTAATTAAGTAATTATCTTAGTGTAGACCTAGTTTTAAAATTTCAAAATCTGTATTTGGTGAAATTTCGTGGGTTGATAATACTGTGATAGTTTTTTAGTATGGTACCCTTTTGAAATCTATTTATGTTGGCTAGAAGAAATAGTAGTATGAAAACTGCCATAAGGAGTGGGAGGGGTGAATTTGACTTCAAACTAGTAAAGAGCACCGGATTTACCTAGCTTGCGTTTACGCCTTGTATCGCAATTAGTAACGTGTCTAATTGGAGAGCCATTACACATAGTGTCGTGTGGATTCCTGGGAGGACAGACGTGTCCGTCAATCCCCGGAGGCTAATTGGTAGCAGTGGTGCCACCAGTGACACGGGGAATGTAGGTATGTTGTGGTGACAAGTGCTGGCACCCCTGTCTCACTCTGCGCTACCGAGCTCCGTGCTAACTCACATTTCACGCTCTTCAGTGTCACCAAGCTTCCACCATTAGTTAGGTACTGACAGGAATAATTAAAAGTCAAGCTGTCAAAATTGTTAAGTTCAAATAGAAAACTGTTAACTTTATTTTGCGTAAGGTTGTGTGTAATTATGAAGCTTATTTAATGCATTGGCACAAAGAAAATGGGTTGTCAAGTTAACTAACAGAACTTACTAAGAAACAAAAGAAAACAGTTAGAGTAGGCTAAATCTAACGACAAATAACGAACTAACTGATTTCATACCATTATGTTATTTGGTATAATGCTGTTGCAAATGTCTAAAATGTATTAGATTAGTTGGTTCTTTCAAAGACCGTATAATGTTTTATACTTCAAATTCAAACACTACTAAATTATGTTGATTTGTTGACATTTTATAGCGGCTTTTATGCAAGATAACATGTCATCGTGCTTGAGATCTTTAAAATAAAATGCAAATATTCTGTATACAGACTTAGTAGATTTTATTTTAACAATAGAGACCTATAACTATTTTAATCGCATGATACTGTGGTATTTATAAGTGTTAATTAATGATGAGAGATGATAGTTTATTATTTATTGAAACGGTTGATTATTTATTCCGAACGTAGATTTGAAACAAGACAAACTGTTTGAAACACTAAACTGTCTTAAAACCTCTATACTATATTTATTTTGAAACCCTGAGTTGATCCTGTAGTTTAATGCTTAGTTACAGTGAATAAAAAATTTAAACACTTTACTAAATATTTTAAAATCAACAAAACGTTTTTTTAGGTTCTAATAATACAGAACAACTTTTTTTTTCTCAACGTGAAACCCGTCTCAGAAACAAAACCATAAACTTTAAAAGCTCTATAATACAAAACCTGTTGGAATTAATGTTGGAACGCATTTCCAACTTAGTTCTACGTTTGCTTGTGTAACATGCTACAAATACACATTAACACTGAGACATATACGTATACTCTGACCTCAAGTCTAAATGTATATATTTATCAACTTCCCTTGTACCTGGCCAGCCCACACTTGACTTTCCTCCACTGGCGCTCGCCGTTTATTGTTGTATGTTTCCTTGATGTATTGCTGAACTGATATTTCTTGTGATGTATGAAATCCCCGGTAATCGTTACTAGCTCGGCCTTGCATGTGGGAGTTTAGTGAGTCTCCAATTATCGTTGCCACATCAGCTGTTACTATTGATAGCATTACTCATTTGCTCGTTACATACTCAGTTATAATGTGTTGTTTGTACGTGAGTGAGGTATTAAGCGTTTAGAACAATTGTTTGGTTTGTATAAGTGGGATGGCGTTTATTTTCGATTGTTGTGTTTAACATGAAAATTATTGACCACTCTTAAAATGAAGTGAAAACCACTCAGAAAGAATTTATTTCGCTTTGACAGCTCTCGATATTTACTCTATCAAGTGGAATTCATTTTCACATTTAAGTGCACTATCACTATAAACTATAATAAAGTACGATGCAAATTAGGACCAAATTATTTAGCAAACTGCCCTCTCAAGCTGGCATACAATTGTTTAATTTATTACCAGCAGAAATAAGATACAAAATAACGAAATTGTTCGTAGCTCGATTGAAGAAACACTTAGTGTCCCATGCCTTTTAGGACGTGGCTGAATATTTAAATCTTTCCAACTACAGTAGATTTACTACGATTACATTAATAATTATTTACACCACCAACTACTAAGTCGTTTTTTCTTGAAAAAAAAACCTTTTCACAGAGACAGATGCATGTGTGTATGAATGACATGTGCGCGTGCATGTAACATATTTGGTTTAAGGTTTTGTTTTTTATTTAATTTTGTTGCGACACATAATAATATGTAAACTGCAAACAAAGTTCTTCTTTTCTGTTAAGGCAAACCGACAAAAATGCAATCAATCGATGTTTTAGGATTAAAGCTAATTACCTAGTAATAAAACTGTAAAGGGTAATTTGTCTATTACTATTGTTCACATCAACAGAGAATCACAATTTCATTTTAGTTTCAGGTATACAATTGTTATCGAGATATAATAATAATGTTTTTTGCAACAATCAAATACAATTGTGTTGCAAAGAAAAACAAACAGAAATACAAACTAATAGCAAATTACAAAAAAACTTGGATACTCTGACACTTGATTCCCACTTACATCAAATAATCATTCATCCTCATAATCATAATTTATTTTTACTGATACTCTAAAATCTGGCCTTACTGAAACTTAGACTTTTTCTTCTAAAACCAATAATATTTAAAATATTCAAAATTGAATAGATTTACAAGCACTAACAACGGTTGCCGTGTTGTCTGTGTAATGCATGTATACCATTTGAAACCTATGGTTTTGTAAACTCAAAATAGTATATTATATTATTTGGTTTTAGTCGTTATTCTTTGATACTGCAGTGACATAGACCAATTTACTTTGCATTTCTAATTTCATCTCAAATATGTCCAATCATATGTGAATGCAACGAACTAAACAATACTTTAATCAGTGGTTATCATTAATAACTCACGAATTTGTTTAAATTGACACCACCCTAGGGATAAAATTCATGTGATATTGTATTTCGAGTGATGTTAGTTTACAGAGCCCCTGCAGAGAGCTCCTGTATCACTAATCCAAGAGTGACAGCAAGTTTCACATGTCTTGTACAGAGAGTTCTCAAGCAAATCAACTCGAGTTAGACCTGATCTCAACACATCCTTACACATTCATGGCACTCGCTAAGTGATCTGCCGAAACCTCTCTCACTTGCTGCCTGAGTTCAGTTCGTACTTAAGTGTTGAGTACGAATATCCATCAGCGACGACTAGGCAGGTGACCAGAGGAAACTCGTTTGTCTTTGTATAGTGTTAAGTTAAAAGAGGTTATCGTCATTTTACTCGTAGAGTGTTCACGAAAAGGGTGTTACAAACTGGGATTATATTTATCTGTTCAAAAACAGAAAGAAAATTAGGTATGGCATTGTTTTCCAAAACGCTTTGTATAACTGATATCCACCATTTTGTTTTTTTCCACTAATTATTCCTTATCTTATATCTATCTGTATCTAATACCACTTATAGAATTTGTGGTGGTAGAACATCAATTTGTATTTAGGTAAGACCATCTATGGAAAAGATTACTATTATGCACTCACTTACATTTTAAAATGGTTGCCATTATATGGTATTTCTACGCAAATTTATGGTGTTGCCTTAATTAGCGATGCAGTGAGGTTCTTCTTCGGAAAAAGAAAAAAGAAAACTAGTTTGTTTAATCCTTAGTATAATACACCAGTTACTCACAGCCTGATAAATCACGATAACTGGAACGCTCTTAACAAATGAAAATGTCAAAGCAAATCAAGCCGATGATAAAGCGTCTTCAGACAATAGTGATGTCATTCTCCGAGGAAAAGGACACTGGGTGTCTCCAGTTATTGAATGATTTACTCACGCTAGATGTTGTTCATGTAATGTAGGACACAACTCATAAATCCATATCCCTGACTAACTTATGTTGACTTGTTATGAATAAATGCGGACTTAGCTATACAAGTAGCTAAAGAATGATCTATTATGAAGTTAGTTTACGAGTGTTCAACCTATTAACACTATCTTCATTATTATTTGGTTTGGTAATCAGTCAGACTAACCAGTGTACAGTGCAGATAGTTACTCCCTTGCGTAGGAGTTACTCTTGTATTCTTAAGGGTGAATTGGAAGCCGATTTTTCAAATTGTACTTTGTTTAGAAAGATTCACTTTGAAGCACGTAAAGTACAGCACTTTAAGCACTCCAAAACCCCCTTTTAAAAGGTAGTTTGAAAAAACGTGGCTCTAATCTGTAATGCATATAATCGTCATTATGTAAACAGTAAGTTTTGGGTTGAAAACCTTACAAAGAACACTGAAATGCGCTCTTTTGAATTGACACGGCATTCCCAACTGGTCATATAACCTACCATTTTTCCGCCGGCAAACTTCTGTCACTGCCTAGACTACATCCTCTATCTTTTCCAATTTTTAAAATTAGTAGAACCCTCAGCTAACATGAACTTGCGTTGCGATGACGTCATTCCCAGTTATAGTTCTGCAGAGAAGAGAGGAGAGGAGTCAAAGTAGCAAGCTCCTTCATCTGCGCTTGTGTGTTTGTGTTAGTGTTTGTGGCAGGTGTAAACTTTCTCAAAGTCATTAATAACAAACCCTCTCACCTTGCCAGTTCCGAGCTCTTCAATATTCATACACAACCGACTCGTCTATTTCAAATGTTTACTCAAAGGCCTCTATCGTTACTCTAGTTTGATTATGCTAAAACATTTGATTTGTAAGAAGAAATTTAGTTGAAGAAGTAAGTTTTCTTGATTAAAGCTTGCTACTTTGAAAATGATACTTTATTGTTGTTTGAAATTTTCGGATTCAAACACTAATAAATATTCAAGTTTATACATTTAATTTTAATATAACGATTACTTCAGAAGGTTAATGATAGTTCACTAAGGTCAATATACGAGATAGTGGTGGAAATCAATTTACAAAAATTTATACCTCGGACTTTTCCGGTCACTTTATTTAACCACATCACTTACTGGCAAGTTCGACCTGCTTACTTGCAACGTCTAAACACCGATTTATAGTGGAAACCCGATTAAATTTCGCCCTTAATACCAAACCAAACCAGAATAAAAAAATCATTGACTTCAACTAATATTTTGAACGCCTGGCTTCTCTCAAAAAGAAGTTTGCTTCTCCGAAGTCTGGTTATTTCTTTTAAATTACAGTACACCTCTACTTCACCTGAGTGCAGATGTCACTCCACCTTGGCTTGTGGAAGGTGCGTACAGTTTGCTCTGAAGCTCTGTCAGCTGAGACATGCAAAGCACTCTCTGGTCACGTGACTGATTGTTGGCGAGATACCCACCAATCACTCTACGGCTACGTTGTGACGTCACGTTGGCAAATGAAATGTGTTCACTGTCGGTTCTTTCCCTCAGAACTGTACCAATTAGCAAACATTTCTTTAAAGCTGTGATTTACTTAACTTTTAACGAAGGTGCAATTAAATTTGATACAACATCATACTTACTGAGGATTAAAACGAATCGACACTTTTGAGTGTTACCGTGTAACTTATCTAAAGACAATGTATATTAAAGCTAATTTATATTGAAGCTTTGTAACAGTTTTATAAAGTTTTCTGTATAGGCAATTTGATAATCGGATCGGTATCAGAACCAATCAATTTGTTATAATATTTCGAATTATAACCAAATAACATATATCTAAATATATAAGAAATATATTGAATGTCGTTCGACATTCAATGCTAGATGTGTATCTGAATTTGAAATAGAAATTTTGGATCGGTAGTGAACTACAGAGATTAACGTAATGAGACGTACAATATGACGCCGTCTTCAAGTGAAATAACCTAAAATACAAAACAAAATATGAGAATACTAGTTAGCATATTAAGACAATCAGTGCAACCTTACCAGTCAAAACACAACAACAAGTAGGTAGCTGTTACAGTAAAATATATTACAAACTAACATGGAAAACAAAATTATATGCACAAAAGTATAAAGAAACAAACAGCAACCAGGGAAATCGAACACATCCACAGACAGAGACTTCTACCAACCAACTCCAGTTTATAAAACAAACAATAGACAACAATATCAATAACAATATGTGCAAATTTTCATAATCAAACTCAAGAAACTTGTGCCTCATTGAGCCTGATACAAAGAATGATTACGTTTAACAAAGGAAAGGCTACTATGCAGAGTCAAGGTAGTTATGTCACACCCTGTAAAATGTGTATCTTGTGACAGGTGTGAGCTCTCACCAAGCCATAAATAATCACACCCTCCCCCTCCACTCACCCTTCATCCAACATCTTAGAACGAGCTTTCAATATTCATAACAAACCCTTCTTCATAGATTGTTAGGATCAAATTGTTCAATCTGTTAGGGTAAAACTGTTCAAATTATTCGGTTTAAATTGTTTATTTATTAAGATGAAATTGTTCAGGTTGTATATTGAAAACTATTAAGTACTCGTTGTACACTTTAATTAATTATGTTCATTGGATACTTTATAAACAAATAAATGTTTAAGGTTTTTGGTTTGTGATCTATATTCATATAATTCCGATCGATTAACTTAGATCAATACAAGTAAGAGTGTTGTTTTTGGTTTGATGTAGTTCAAGAATATGAAAATAATGTGGTGGATGGTGGGAAGAATGCAAGGAGAGTAAATCTTTGAATTTAAAAAATATATACACTGATTAAAGTTGTACGTACGGGATTTGATGGTAAAGGCTAGAGACAACTCTACCCAAGAAGGTTTTCGCCTTTTAAACTACGATTTATTAGTAGTTAGAAATGGCAATATACACTTTGGTAGTTTTAAGTTTTAATTCCAAAAACTCATTACCAGAAAAGTCAATATTCACAACGAAACGAACAGTTCAATAACACGGTGTATTCATGTCAACAGGCATTTAGAGAGAGGATCATGTGAGTCATGTCAGTGCGTGTTTGTGTGCAAACAGTCTGGTGACAAACGTGCTGTTAGTTAGTGTGCAAACATCAACACAAACACACATGTGTGCAAACTTACAAGCTTTGGAGCCGCAATCAAAGCATTTGCTGACAATGCGAGCCAATACATTAGGGGTAGGACTACCAACAAAGCGTATGGTCAAACAAGTTAAAAATAACGGCGAGTTTCTTTTTGTTTTAGGTAAAAAACGTAATGGTTGATTTCAACTCCATCCAACAACTGACATACAGGTGTATGTCTTAAAAAGCAACAATTGTCAAACTATAGTAAGTCATTTTTTACGAGCACTATATGGTAATAAATTGTATTATTGGTTTTCACTTCAATATCTGTTCGATGGTATGTACTGATGCAGTAACATAATGGTTTACTACGAGTAATTTGATGTTATTCTGAAATAACATCCTAAGATCATGGATTTTAGCAAATATCAAAGAGTGTTTCATGTTGGAAACTACATAAGATCAAGATAACTTTTTTTGTCAAGAGACATTTGAGATCAAGTTTTCGGGCATGAATAGGGAATTTGCTTTTGTTGTTTCAAAATTCTTACAGACTTTAGAAAAGAGTTTTCTAAACTAACCTTTACAATCCTCCATCACTTCTTCATTCAGTACAATGCATCTTCTGTTATGTTTTCTGTTCCCTACAGAACCTGTTTCGTTAAACCTTTTAACAAATCTGTAATTTTAGCTTTGTTTGGAATACACCAGTAAACTTGACCCCAAACACCACTTGACAAAAGAAATTGTCTTTTTTTTAAATATTATTTAACAAAAACACTCTTTGATCTTTGCTAAAATCATGATTGCGTTTATTTTACAATATCATCAAATAAGTCAAAATCATTATATTACTGCAACAATATTGAAGTAATAGATATTGAAATGAAAAAACCAATGATACAAATTATGACCATATAGGACTCGTAAATAATGACTTATTAGCCTAAAGTTTGAAAATTGGATTGCGTTACAAAACACCCTGTAGTTTCTTTTTCAGTAAATAAAACCGAGCAACGTGGTTAAAGAAAACAGCTGTGGGGTTTTTTTTAGTAGGCTATAAGTTAGGCACTGTTTCTTCTAAGGAATGCACTCTTAGTATATAAAGACAGTAAGAATTAGTAAGCTGTCAGGGAGACAGCTGATGTGGGCGTTTCTAATGATGAACGCGTTTTCAGGCGGTGAAAGGTTCATTCCAACCCTTCTTCTTCATCTTCAATTACTTGGGAATTAACAAATTGAATGACTCCTCCCTAGCTTGTCTTACAGATGACTTCATAGCTCACGCTAACGCCTACTCGTAACATGATACTCACCAGTAATTATGATGGGTTGAGTGGATATGTTTCATCGTGACTCAAATAATTCATGGTGTGGAAGAGTAAATTGTCTCTAAACTGTCACGGCAAGATGCGGGATGTATTGTTATTAGAAACATTGGGAAAGTTATAGTTGACTAAAACTTTGGTTTAATATGATGTCATAATTATATTATATTTACTGGATGTACACCTTTACAAAACTCTCTTTTGATCTAGTAGTAGAAACTGGTAAATAGAAACTAGTACAGATCATTGGCAAACAAGATTTACAATTGTTGCACATAATAATTGATCCAAAGAATGACCATTCACTCTTGACTCTGATAGGTTTGTATGTAGTTTTCAAATAATAAAATGGATGAATGAATCTAATGAACCTTTCTCACTGGGTTGGTAAAGGTTAATAAGTAGGCCGTTACCTATTAAGTTTCAAAATACAAATGTATTAGACTACATAAGTTTGTACACAAGAGAGATGTATGAATTTTACTACACTGGTTAATAAACCTGAGTGAGATATAGTTAGTTATTTGTCTTGTGATCTCTCAGTTCTGTTTTATTTACAAACCTCATTTACCAGTTCATTTCCCTTTGACCACTCTCAGCTTTGTTCAAAAGAATAATTGTATCTCTTTTGTCTCAACACTCCTTTGTTGGTCACTGTCTATTTACGCTGCAAACAAGTGAGCAAATTAAAATTTAGCTGAAACTATATTTTATATTATCTGTTATATTCAAATGTGCTTTCGGTCCTTTTAAAGCGAATTACCTTTGCAGTTCACTAATCTATTTCTTCAATATTTTTCTATTTATTAGTTTTAAATTTCACAACCGGATAAAATTTATTGTTGTTGATAATTTGTACCGTGTTTGAGGTTGAAAACTCCCTTCAAACGACTTCCCCCTCCGGTATTCCAATTTCGCTGGCTAACGAACAGATCGTAACAGTGCAAAAAGAACATTTGATCCAAATTGAAAGAAGCAGAAAAAAATTCGATCTGTAGAGAGGTGAAATATGTATACAACAACATATAACATGTTGGGTTTTCCTGTAAAAGAACTTTTAGTATGTACGCAACCATAACACGTTTCAAAAGAATTGGTGAAGTAATTGACCAAAGTCAAGTAATTTAGAAGATAAAAATATTTTCTAAAAAACACAAAATGGTGGCTGGCGGTCAAACGAAAAACAAATACTCATATAACTCACCATTTTCCACTTGTTTTGACTCAAGGAACAATACCCTGAAGTTTGGACTAGTAGTTTAGGGACACTCTGTATATACAGTTTTGCAAAATTCTCAAAACGTGTTCTTGGGGTCAGGTTTGCTTTTCATGGTCTCGGTTCCAGGTCTTATATATACCACGTTGATTGTCTGAATATATCATTTTTCCCGAAAAACTCACAAATAAGTAAAGTTTTTAGATCCGAAAACACAGCCCTCAATGTTTTCAAATTTGATAAAAACAGTCCACAGAGGCATTTTATACTTACTTAACAAAAAATATAACTGAAAAAGCGTACGTCTTTAAAACAGTATTTGAGTCATAAAAATAGAGACAACAAACCCATTTCAACATGGAAAGACTCAGGGTCCAAATGTGGCCACCTGGAGTCAGCTTAGTTTACTTTGATCTCCCTTTCTTTATAAAGTCTCCGGACCTCTCAAACCCTCACAATGTTCTTGTCCGTTTTACGGACTTCATTCCATTCATTACTTTATTAATGAATTTAATTTTTCTTCTAGGCTTATTTTTTTTTATAATAGTTTTTTTTTTCAAGCATTATAAAATAATCTATACCTAGCGTATCACATAACTTTGACAAAATCATTTTTTTTGGAGTGTTTTTTTTTTTTTTTTGGGTGTAGCTAAACGGCTAAATAGTCTCTTAATGTGAGTGATACAAACATCAACTAACCATCGTTTGAATTATTTTGACCATAAAATGATGATTCTAAGTCATGTACGTTAAATGTTGGTCCTTGTATTTCCATTGCCATTGTCTATTAATTGTATTGACAATTCTAAGGAAGAGTCAATTTTGGTTTGTAACAAGACTATGGAACTATTACAAAGACTTATGACATGATAGTTCACAAGATATTTGTTTAAAATACGATGCAAAAGAGTGGTCAGCAATTAAATAGTGTTTCAAATACATACGTATACAGCAAAGCTTATAACTATACGGACTCCTCTGCATATTGAGTCAGAGCCATTTGTTAGAAAAACATTAAACTGAATATTTCCCAATTTACTGGTGGCAGTTTATCAGGGGATCAGAAACAAACAAGATTGATTCTCTTGAGGTAATCAAGTAGTAAGACACGGAGACGATATATCACGATTATCTGTTCCATCAATCCTGGCGACAACAGTTGAGAGATGCAACCTGATTGGGAGTAGACTTAAGAGCCAACAGATCCTGGCATCCAACAGCCAATCAGCATCCTTCAATGTGCTGACACGTTAACTCTGCTTTATACTATACAGTTTAGTAATATTGTAAAATATATATTGGTGGCATGTATTTTTAGCGTGACGTAATGGTCAGCTCAACTAACGTCTAATAACGCAAAACAATGAAATTACTGACTTAGGTTATGGAATACCCTATAATCCTACATATAAGTTCATACATATAAGTTCCTACAATCCTATAAGTTCAACTATGTAGAGGCGGGTTGGTTTGCATAATTATTGTGGTAAGTATTTAAAATTAATTTTTTACGGCTGAGCATTGACTCAGAATGATAAATATAAACTTTGAAGACAAAACGTACGCAGTAAAGCAATGATTACTGTAGTTTGAAAGTACGAATTAAACGAAAAAGAACTTTTGAAGTTACAAACCCCAAACACATTTTGTACATACCTTACAAAATATTAAAAGAAAAAAATATGTATTAAATTTAAACATGTTCTCGATTGTCCTTTAATCTATACTTTCCTCTGAGACACCGACCACTCTTAGAGGGTACTTTAAGGTGAATATGGAATGATGATGAGTGTGATGAGTGTTTTTTGATGGATGATGAGGTGTAGTAAATAAAAATAAACAGGCCTTTATTCTCAAGATTGAATTATCAAAGATACAAATCTGTTTTCATAATAACTCACGTCACAATACACAATATGGTACAATAAATATAGACAACATAAATATGGGCAACTGAGAACAAAACTATGACTAGAACTATCAATAACTTTGGTTGAAAGTATATACTTTTTTAATATTCTTTTTTCAATTGGTGGCCTTTGAGCGATTTGAGGTCTAGGGCAGGTCGTTGTACAATTTTTTGGACCAGAACTGGGAAAAATCCCCTTCGACCAATCTCAACTTCACTTTATTGAAGTGAAAGCTTGTTATCTACCGTGTGCTGCGCTGAGATATCTCGGCCCGACTACAAAGCCTCTCTGCAAGATACCGCGGCTCCCTGCTGGTGCAGAACTCGGTTTATGAGGCAGCAAGTTTGCATCCTACACACAGCATCCATGAATGAGACCTGCAGCTTCTCGGAAGGGGAACACATGATTTCTTTACAAAGTGAATACACAAATCGTATTACGGTGTTTTGCAATTTTTTTGAATACGTTCAGCGTTCTTCCCTCGAGATATACTATTGCCGTATGCAGGGAAAACAGTAATAAAATATAGGCAACACAAAGAGACAGAACAAGGCGCAGCAACGTTCTCAGGTAAGATGGATCTCAGCATGTACATGCCTCGAAGCCTCCCAGTGCTCTCTGAGATACATACGTTATGTGGTCAGAAAAACTCAGTTCACTGTCCAGAACGACGCCCAGCGTCTTCACAGTCTCACTGACGCTCAAGCATTCATCACCAATCGTACTTGCACATTGCTATCTTTGTACGCTGGATTTGTGTCGGTGCTGCTATATACAACACTGTGCATTTGTGGCATTCGCTTAAGTCTGTTTTCTCGACCACATCTGTACCTCTCCAAATCAGAATTAGCAACTTTTCCAATCGCCTCCTCCAACTCATTTAACTCAAATGGCATATGACCTGGCAGTCATCAGCATATAAATGGGCTGTGCAGTGACGCCTACCTGTCCAAATCTGAAGTGTACAACGTGAGAGGACAGGGCCTAGACAACTGCTTGCGGAACACCCTAGCCTTGACTAAAGGGATATGAAGTCTCGGTACCCTCTCGTCACTTGATGTCTTTCCACAAGATATGACTTAAACCAGTTGAGTGCATGTTCACCAAATCCGAGAATTTCATCTTGGCAAGCAACAACGAATGGCTTGTAAGGTCGAAAGCCTGTAGTAGTCTAGCATAACTAGAGAACTTTACATTATTCTGTCTCGAGTCTCGTCTCAAACAAGTCGTTGAATAAATTTACCAATGCAGTGCATGTCCCATGATGTTTTCTGAACCGGACAGTTTTGGGAGAATATTTTGTTCTTCAATAAAATGGGTGACTTGTCTTGACAGTTTCTCCACTATCTTCGACATGCTGGCAAAATAAGTGAGCCTCAAATGAGAGACACTCGTTGGTGTCTGGGTTTTGGCAGGGGTTTGACAATACTCATCTTCTTCCATGTCTGTAGAACTCATCTCTCGCCAAGGACATGTTACTAGGTGATAATGGCATCAATAGCATATGGACTTACTGCTCGTATCATGTGGATTCAATGTCATCTGTGCCTACTGCTCTGGAAGTAATTTGGATTCATTGCCGACGTAACTGGAGTCACTTGACACTTTCCTGAATTCAAACTCAGCAGTAACTCCCATTTTTTCTGTTATTATTATAGAACTGCTCCAACATTTGTCGGACTCAAAAACTTTCCATTTCTGCAAAATACTTGTTTATCTCGTTTATATCTAGTTTGAAGGCAGTCTTTGATCTTGCCCTTTTGATCAACGATACCACTCTGTCGTAAACATTTCCAGAAATCGCAAGGGTTTCCACAATCAGATAGTTTGTCTTCAAATAATTCTTTTGCTGATCTTATAGCTGTGTTCAAAACATTTCTTGCAACTTTGTATTCTGCCCAGGTAGCAGCATTTTTCTCTACATCAAAGTTTCTCTTCAATTTTTCTTTACCTGTGTAAGTCTTGTAACAAACTAGGGCCGACTGTTCCCCAGATTGTGTCATTAATTAATAGCCAATTACATTGCCAACTTAATATGAGATAATAAACCTTCTTATTTATTTGCCGAAAAAGATTTAATAGATACCGATGAATCTAAAGTGTGTGACTTTCAATATTCTCAATATCGTCGTTTTGCCTTGGTTATAATGCCAGTACTTGAAACCATTCAATGTTAAATCTGTCGAATAAATATTTGAATTCTTGTATTCTTGCTGTATTCTCAAATATGGGTTAATGGGACAAAGACCTTAATCTACAAACTTGACCCAGAGCAAGATTTCACTAGGATATTTTGTAATACAAACTGTCGATCTGAACCCTTTCTAGTCTTTTGACTTAATTTTCAAATGCCTCAATGCCGTTATGGAAGTCATGCCCCAACTTGTCATATGATGACAACATACTTTCTCTCTACATTAAAACAAACCGCTTTTAAGGGGTGGATCGAAACGATGTAATAAGCCGTCGTCCACGGCTTGGTCTGAATAGTGATTTTCGTCCTGACGAATCTCACTCCTTTCCACACATAATTAATAACTCGTTAAATAAACCCATTATTCATGTCACTTGGGGCTGATATAGTGGTTTTACAATTTAGGTCAAGTATGGGGCATTTGAACCACAACATGTAACTTACAATTACAGACTGCTTGCCTTTAATACTGACTTTGAGAATAAAAGTACAGTATATCCATGTAATAAAAGATTTAGCTGGGAATTGCCTAGTCGTTCTTTAGATAGGTTTGTTGGAAAAACATCACCCCATATTATATAGAAACTTCTATACTAAATAAATTATATGATGTTGAGAAATATTTTTAAGTAAAGATATTGAAAAAAACTGCAGACATTGTCAACATACCGAACCACAAGTCCTTGACGGATTATAAAAATGTTATAAAACTAATATGTCAGATATTTGCACTTTATTTAAAATATTAAATTTATAGACCAACCTATATTTTATAAAACATTGACCTCCACGCGCCTGTTGGTGGCCCGAAGAAGATCAAGGCGATATTCACATGTCCTCGAAGTGTTCGATAACATGTCTCTTATTTATTGTCTACATTGCTTCAGTGATTATTGTCCTTAAAGTTATCATGACTAGAATAATTAGAAACTATACAATATCTTTTATGTAGCCCCAAAGAAAAAGTCAGGGTATTGTTGTTGGGTGATCAGGGGAGGCTTAGGATGTTGGTCCACCACAGCCAATCAACGGTTGGGAAAGGTTTCGTCTAGATAGTCTCTAACTTGTGTCGACCAATGCGGTAGCACCACTTTGTTAAAAAACTACCCAAAACTACTTTTGATGGTAATAATGGCTGTGGATCACTTCTAAAACGTCTTCTGAAAAGTCTTTGAACTGTTATTGGAGAGATTGGATTCTGAAACGAAAATACGTTGAGCTTTTCTCGTTTTGTTGTGATTTTGATTTGACAATGAATCAGGAACTGTTGTTTGATTATAAAATGAATTAGAATACAATCTTACCAATCTATGTAAGTAAAACCTTTTAGAAATCCAGCTGTTTAATGATGTATACAACATCTACTATTACCAGCGGAAACCGTAGTAGTACTTTTTTATCGTCAAGAGCTTTGTGGACACCGGTATTTTCTTTGTTAAATATACAATCACGCTGGAGTTAGAAAGTTACATGTTCAAACTCAACTTATCTAAAGAGAGTAGGTGACATGCGACTGAAGCAGCAAGAGCGTTTTGTTCCGATATGTGTAACCTATAAGAAAATATCGCATCTCTGAGAGGATACAGAAAAGAATAAAATTAAGTTTAGCAGCGTCAGTGTCCATACAACTGTGATACATGTCTTAGAAAGTTGTCGGGAAGAAATGGAAAGATTGGAGGCTTAAAGTTGACCGGCGCGTAGCGGAGTTTGATTGTTAAAACATCCAGTCCCCGAAGTCTCAACCAACTTTTCTGTCCAATATATCTTCAGATATCTCCCTTCTACGTTAGTGTGTTACTACAAACTACAATAACTATAGTTTATTGTATATAAAAGGAACTCTCTTGTAGTATACTTCAATCGAACTCCTAAAAAAAATTAAAGTCCTTATGCTGGTGCTTGGCGTGACCCATTTCTCCGCCTGAGCCGCTGGAAGCCCAAACCGTCTCAGCATATAACAGTGGACAATATTTAGTTTCATTATACGACGGTGGCTTAGTCAGCTTGTGTCTTGGCGGTGATTTGGTTAGAGCCTATACGGGGAACTTAACTGACGTTGATTTTCAAAGTTAAAGCTCGAACAGTGGTTAGTAGTTTACAGGCGTGGGCTAAATAATATATACAGCTTTGTAGTTGGACGAGACGATAGTAACTAGTTCGTCAAAGTATAGTTATGAAGTACAAAGTATCAAGTTTAAATAAATAAAGTTTGTAGTTTAGAAATGAACTGTGAGAGAAGAACAATGTCAAAGGTTGTTGCGTAGTAACTATAATGTAAAACAAGGACTGTTAGTTTATAACTAACACGGCGGTATCTGTTTTCGTTCGTTAATTTCAGTTTGGGCTCAAGTGACAGTACGATCTACTTTGTTTGAAATGAAACTTTTCAATTACACCGTCAGTGAGGCTCCCAAAGCTGTGGCAGCAACTTTGAACAAGTTTTCGTCGCAACCCTCTAATAAACATCAGGCCTTTCGTCATTTGTTTGAAACTGTCTCTCAAGTTAATACTCGTCTGCAAATTGAAAATAATTGACACAAGGTTTTAATTTAATCAAAAAGAAGTTTATAGTTAGTTTAACTTTGGTTCGTGGTGAGTTTTTGGGAACTTGTTTTGTTGTAGTTTCATTGGAAATGTGCTATTTTCATATAGTTTCATCAACCGTCTTGTGTTAAAATATTTAATAAAAAAAGTCAAACATATATGTTTGGGTTAGCTAAAGGTAATTGCGCTGGACCTTGGCTTATATAAAAATGTTAACTATAACAACTATTAACTTTTGAAACTTTTGATATTTGTGCTATTTTCTATTTAACTTGGGGTGCCATTCCAAAGGGTTTAAACATCAAAGCAAGCAATATAAACTTATGGATTATGTAATAAAAAAATTATAATGGTCACCATTATAAGAACATTGAGATAACTTCAATAATGAAATGAATCTTGGAATTAAGGTACTAAAATTGAAAAACCGGTTGAATTATTAAGTTAATTACGTGTTGTCTTAGTTGTCGAGAGGAAAATATATAATGAGTATTTGACTCATAACTCACTAAATCATCAAGTTCTATCAATGAAATGAAATATTTTATCGCGCATCCAGTTTAATTGTTACAAAATCAAAAGGAACTTTTTAACAGTTGGAATAAAAGATTCACTAAAATAGGCTATTCCTGCAAGGACGCTTAATAGGAAACATAATAATTATTGAATTTGACTTGAAATATTCTTTTCTATTCACAATTACAATAAGGAAACCATAGAAATAAATGAGAGGGAAAAGTTGAGCCATTTGCCATTGTACAGAATGAAGACTGTAACATTGTTGAGCTCGCAGTAAGGGAAGCAGGTGAAGCGAGGAACTGTGAGTATAAATAGTGCAATGGTGTTGAGTCTGACAATCATAGACGTGAGCGAGGTGTTCGTCTTGTAGACGACTCTGGAAACGATCTCTCGACTTGTTCTTCTCCACTTGATGAAACAGTTTCCTCTGAATTTTCTTATGGTAAATTTTACAGACAAAACACGTCAATATATATTTGCATGACTAATGTTCTCTGTTTATGAAAACGGTTGAATATTTTTTCATCAAAAGTGCCTCAATGATGTAACGTAATTTAAAAGAATTTCTTATTAGTCGAGCTTTGAAAAATGAGGAATATTCATGCCGTCAGAATGGTAGATCGACGTGGGATCATAAAATGAGCACCATACCTGACCCCACAACAGGTTTTGAGCATTTTTTCAAACCTTGATTTACATAAGTAAATTTAGTGAAAATTGGACAAAAATGCGACCTGTATAGGCTATGTATCATTGCGCGACTAGGATGTGTATCATCTATACAGATCGTTTTTTGTCAAATTTTCACCAAATTTGGTACAAATGTTCCTTTTGTAAATATATCGGTCGAGTTTGTTGACCAGGGGACTTTTAAAAAAAAAATAGTTGGTAAATTTCATCCAATTTTTATGAAATTTAAAGTAAAAATCTATTTTGGTATAATAATTGTACATCAACAAACGAAAAATTATAAAATCGTTCTAAAATGGTGATTAAAAGTGATTCTTTGCTATAATAGCGGAATGAATAATCCAATTTTCTTTCAACTTTAAACGTGTTTTCTTCATGATATATTTTCCAGTAAAACCCACGTATGTCTGAGGCCAGAAGGCTAAAAACTGGGTGTAATGAACAGCCTCGTAACTGCGTTGTAATAAACATACAAATCTGAGGCCGAAGCGAGGCGGTGAATGGCGCGAATTACAAACTGCAAGAGAAATTCGATTCAATCATCCCAGTGGCACTTTAGCGCTTTACTGCGTGTCGGCCTGGTATACTTTGTAGTGAACGTAAATTGTATAGATTTAAGTACCTAAGTAAAGTATGGTACAATTTCTTTGATGTAATACGTATACAATAATAATTAAATTATTTTAAAGATTATAGATTGATTGAACTCATTCATTTGAAGTTGACAAGTTTTCCTTAGTAAGAGAAAAACGAACGTTAACTTTGCTTCCTACAGTATCAGTACAAAAGTCTCTTGACTATTTTTATTTTCAGTTTTTTTAAAGCTATTACGGTAGCGCCAGGAAACCGTTTATTAGGTTTATGTTTGCTTGTTTAGTAGTTTTCATAACACTTCTCTGGACATACTGAGAAGTACGTGATATTCTGAAGGTATCAGCTGTGTGTCAATTGTCTGTTGTTGAGTGACTGATGTGACGTTGAAGGTGTGATAAGGGCTTTGTGCTCGTGACATCTGAACCGTGCTAACTTCACACTCCTCAATTGTTGCAATGCAAGTAGTTTAGCAGTTCTGCTACCAGCAACCAATCAGTATTGTGTCAGTTGTCTGTTGTTGAGTGACTGATGTGACGTTGAAGGTGTGATAAGGGCTTTGTGCTCGTGACATCTGAACCGTGCTAACTTCACACTCCTCCTCAATTGTTGCGATGCAAGTAGTTTAGCAGTTCTGCTACCAGCAACCAGGTATCAGCTGTGTGTCAGTTGTCTGTTGTTGAGTGACTGATGTGACGTTGAAGGTGTGATAAGGGCTTTGTGCTCGTGACATCTGAACCGTGCTAACTTCACACTCCTCCTCAATTGTTGCGATGCAAGTAGTTTAGCAGTTCTGCTACCAGCAACCAGGTATCAGCTGTGTGCCAGTTGTCTGTTGTTGAGTGACTGATGTGACGGTGAAGGTGTGATAAGGGCTTTGTGCTCGTGACATCTGAACCGTGCTAACTTCACACTCCTCCTCAATTGTTGCAATGCAAGTAGTTTAGCAGTTCTGCTACCAGCAACCAGGTATCAGCTGTGTGTCAGTTGTCTGTTGTTGAGTGACTGATGTGACGGTGAAGGTGTGATAAGGGCTTTGTGCTCGTGACATCTGAACCGTGCTAACTTCACACTCCTCCTCA
>CM032061.1:9406019-9425448 GCA_018831715.1 Matsumurasca onukii | reverse complement strand
GTTAAAACATGTCCGTAGCAGTGAATGTGTTAATACAGGGTGTAATTTTTTTCAAAACCAAATTTGGTATCAAAATGTTTTCTGTGATTTGCTGAAAAAAACATAACACTTGATACAAGTATTACCATAAACTACAGAACTACAGGGGTTTCTGTGATACCATGCACTGAGGGCTCAAAAGGGCCTGCCAGTATAGAAATTTGCAACTGCCAGAGGGTTAATAGCACACATAAATTTATTTATTTTCCATTCAATCGGCAAAAACCGGAAAGGAGCACAGTACGTAAGAATTAGCTGTAGAATTTAAATGAAAATGGACGTATGCCAATTTGTCTATTCTATATTGTAAGGAGCTCAAGTTGTACTTACACCAATAGCTGATTACTGCGTCCCTCCCATCGTGTTCAGAAGCAGTTTTTAGGTAGTGTTGGATCGGCCGTAAAGATGCAGGGCAGGGAGGCAATTGAACAGCCATAGCCTAGCCTATATTGTACAAATGAGCGGAGTAAATTATTTTCAAATGACAACCTGACTTCTTAGGCGGCAGTATTTAATAAAGGTTAGATATCTACGGCTGACATATATAATTATAATAATTCGATATATATATATATAATGATAGTTGTGTACACAAGTATTACAACTGTCACTAGTTATGGATACAACCTACAAAAATCAGTAGACGTCAAAAACTCTCGTGAATTGAGCAGTGTGATCCTAGCCACTTTTACACGCATAGAGTAGTGCAATAATATTCTACTGGTGAATTAAGTATAAACCTACAACACATAATTATGGGACGTTCTGCATATCCTCAAGGTAATCCAAATCGTTATCCACATAAATAAAACCCCGTATTTATCAAGGAGCTTTAAGCTGATGATTTTAGCGTCACATTTTTATGTTAGCGTTAAAACTCTGTTTTTCCTATTTAAGCCAAAAGCATTTTTATTAGTTAAACCACTGTGACGGATCTGTTCCCTGTGTATATTATCAGAATAACTTCGTTCTTGCAGGCTCTCGATCTTCCACTTCCTAATATCGACACAAAATTAGGTAAGAACTACCTTGATTTACATGTTAAAAGCGTAAACTGTACATGTTCTTCCCTTCAAATTTCAGCCAGAACCTAGCACGTTGCCACCATAGAGAAACTCCTTATGTAACTTATATGTTTTACGCACTATGAGATACTACTTCCCATCAGTGGAATTGCCAATTTCACGCAGGTATCTTAACAAAAACACAAAGAAAACAATTCTAGTTATTCTTTGGACGTTTCCAGAGTTCAGCTAGATGAAATGACTAATTTTTGTAGCTAGGTTATGTGATTTTGAAATCAAAATTGAGCATAGATTATTTTCAGTTATGTTGTTATACTTGTCGGTTGAATCTTGTTTGTTTGTACCATTCAAAACGATCAAAGCCACCGGGGAGACAGTTTTCTAATATTTTAGCTTAGGCTAGTCTGGGCGAGTTAAAGTTGATCTATTGCCTAGAAACTTACTACCCAGACATGGATTTTAAAACGGCGTGTCAATCGCTCAAATAATTACTCAAAAGTTTTTCCTGAGCGCCTTTTTAACCTTCTCTAACAATGTGCATAGGTCCACTGAAAAAAGTATGTCATTGGGGGCCAATCACCGCGATAGGTAAGTTGAAAACTGTTTTAGCCAATAGTTAAGGACTATTCACACAGTGACAGTTATCATCCCAATGTTACTTAATGGTGTCTGTCTACCATTTATTAAAAGCAATGCGTGCCTGAGCATGCTGTAGTAATGCTACTAACACACATTGCCCCATCTAAAGAAGCACAGAACCCCAATCAGTTAGGCAGCTTCTCTGAGTGCGATTGAGATAGATTAGGTTATGGAGATGCAGTTAGACCGCATACAAGCCAACCTTAGGTTTATTTGCAAACTCCTGTTTCTCTCACTAGGTATTCCGATTGTTCGCTACAAGCTCAAGATCTTTTTGCCTAGCTCAGATTATTTCCTGCCACCCGAACCCCCATAATGGTATGTCTTGCCTCAAGGGAATCGCAGTTCGTCAAGATATGTCAGCGGATTCTATTGAGCCACATAGTCTGTAAACGGTGTCTCCGTATGAGACTCATCCTCTAAGTGGTTTGAAGCGCCTGTGTCAGTTAATGCTTATGGTTAGTCTAATGTCCTGTGCTTAGCCTAATCCAAAGAGTCAGCAACCCCAGATGGGTTCTAATAGAAATTTGGCTGTTGTTTGGCCTGGAATATGATGCCATGTTTGCCTATATGTTTTGAAAGCCTGCTCGCTTAGCATTGCCTTGATCAAGGAAGCTTACCTCCCCAATGTTTGGACTACAAATGACAATGTGTTCTGCAAGCAGGTCGGATTCTCAGTAAAAATCAATGCTGATCCACCATAGAACTATTCACACTGCAGAATCCTCACTTTATGCACCTTGCCAGACAATCTAGTCTGGTTACACAGTAAGCTTGAAGAGTGCTTGGCTGTCAGAAAATATTACTATATGCTTATGAGTGAGGATAGACCTATGGGTGACAGTTAATATCCCTAGTAGACCTGGTCAAATACTTAGAACTAACCGTCAAATAAATAAGCATTACCTGCTACCTCTGCATATATTTTAAAACTAGATTATTCACTTACAAGTTATTATAACTGTTGCTTCAAGTTATAGTTTTAAATTTAAAATAAATTACAGTCAACTCCGATTAACCACTTATAAAGTCCGCATCTAAAGTTAATCCAATAAACACTCAAAACTAATGTACAATAGGTATATAAAGACGAAAACATCTAAAAATGAGAATAACAGATTCCAGTGAGCGTGTATGTGAACGCCGCCATTAGTTCTCATGTATTTCAGCATCGCAGGTACTTAAATCGGTAGCTCAAGAATCGTGACAAACTTGATCACCAATGTCATACTGGTTGCAGATTTCTGTACTGTTGAACCACGATCAATGTTTTGCCTTTATGGGTAATTCGGTAGGTGGGGAGAATTGTTTTTAATTAATATTGTCAGAGAGGACCAGTCAAGGTCAATGGGACACATTATAGTATGTTTTGTGAGGGATGCAATATCGATTTTTTTGCCCATTCAGTGTCACGTTAATCTGATACAGTTAATCGAGTTGACTGCATGTTTTCCTTAAGTGTACAAATACTTAATCGAAAATTTGTATATGAATAGGTCAAATTCATTGTTTAGCGTGGGACACGGACTAATAGTACTGAATAATGCAACATTATGTTAACTTGCAGGACACAAAAACTTTTTAACATTTAAAACACACTCATAGACTTTATTGTAGGGTTGCTTATTCAATTCACTCATAAAAATGCATAGCCTTTTTGAACGTATGATGTTAAAATGCTCTTTCTTAAAAACATTAGGGCCAGCCACAGCGGCTTTAGACACTAAGTGGCTCTGAGCAATCAGCTGATTGTACAAATTATAAATATTTGTTTAAACCTTAATTTTTTATTGATTTTAAATTATATTTTCCAAGAACTTGTAGGCTATTACAATTATGTTACTTCAATATTGTAAATAGTTTAACCACTTGACTGTCACACACGGTTAGGTTTCCTAGCAAGCAGTGATGCTGTTTTATGGTCGCTACATGTTACATGACAGTAAATTTATGTTATCAATGTACAGTAATTATTAAGGAGTGATTTCCTAGTAAAACAGTAGTTCACATGATCGCTAAAAATAAAAGTTTGCCTTAATATAATTGGTGTAAAAACGGTAATTGCTTTCTAGGAAACCATAGCTTTAAGAATTATTTAGTTTTTATTTACTTTTTGCTAGTTAAAGCATGGTTAGCTTATTAGCATATATATATTTATGGTAAATACACCATTAAATTTCAATGAAAATGGAAAGCCTTTGTCAGAATTTATATGGAAAACTTCACACAGGTAAATATGAAATACATTATTCATTTATTATGCATTACCTTAGAAAAATCAATTGTAACAAGATAGACTTTTAATTTTATTGCAGGAAAGGTTACTCATGAATAATTTCCATTTGATAATTTAACTGAGTTTATTCTTTTCAGGTATCATAAAGTTGATTACTTTGATGACTATTCACTGTTGCAACATGTGGTGGCCTCCATACAATACCATTGGAGGTTTTCTCAACAAAGCTGTGTTTCTTCTGTTCAGTGGACTCACCCTTTACAATCTTCTTACTGCCATCTATGAAGGTCCAGGATTTGTGCCGCTTAAATGGGTACCGGTAAGTTAAAGTAGTATCATCAACTGCAAACCTAGCCAGGGTAGGATATAAGGGGCACCATGAGCAGTAGCGGCTCTGTATAGTCAGTGGGAGGGTTTCTACCGGGGTCCAGGGGCCTCCCATGGAAAATTTAGTGATAAAATAACGATTTTGAACCATTTTTGACCTTATATTTCAACTGAAATATTTATAGAAAACTATCAGAATTAAACACTACAATTAAGCATTAAAATAAAACTAAGGCAGAACAAATAAAGGTGCTTAATGACGCTTATCAATGTATCGATAAACCGCTAAACTGGACTGAAAACTGTTCTTATGATTACAAGTTAGAATAATCAGTTGTACCAACAGTTTTCAGTTCAAGCTTAAGTGGTTAGTCATAATAAAAATTGATTTTTGATTCAACACTGAATAATGTTTTATTATATAAAATATATATGGCAAAAAGAAGACGTTTCTGTCTACATGTGGTAGACATCTTCAGTTGTAGAGACAAAAGAGTTATAAAATATAAAATGTATAAAATTCAAAGGTAAAATAATTTTAAATTGTAAATAAACAAACTAAACCAGATGGTTCAAATTAAAAATTAAAATGATTTAAAAATTGTTGAAAGAAAATTTTAGTGTTGCTTGTTCATATATGTAAAAAGAGGGTCCTGCTGGTAATTTTAAAAAAGTTTCATCTCAATGGTTGAAATTGTTAGAATGTTTTTGATTTCTATTGCCTCTAATACCGGGGAAAGTTACTTTCTTTAGCCATAATTCGAGTATTTTCAAAGCGATTGTATGTTTGGAGGTAAAACTATGTTCAGCAATAGCCGATTTAGAAATGCTTCAGATTTTGTATGCCTAATATGTTCTTTCAACCTGGTAGCCATCATTCTTTGTTTGACCCACGTGAACCGATCCACAACAACACGGAACTCTGTAGACACCGCACTAGAAAAGGATCTTATCCTTATGGGTCGCAGGAAGTCTTTAACTTATTTAAATGTTGGTAAATGGGTTTTAAGCAAATCGGGTTAGATTCTCCCACTTTGTCAGAGCAGTACCATGCAAGGTAGAAAAGCCCTTTTGTTCTATTCCACAATAGTTGTACCAACAGTTTTAAGTGTTAGTACTTAGTAGCGCTTATTCAATTTTAATTTTCTATTGGAACAATCATTTTGTTTTGGTCTCATCATTGACTGAGATTGACAGATATTTGTCTGAGATAGTAGTAGTGAGGGGCCGCATGCCATTCTGGTTAGCAGGGCCCAAGGAGCCTGTGATGAATGCATTGAATGACGCCACGCACCCTCTCAGCTGTTGGCTGGTTCTCGTGATGCCTGCATAGTAGCAGGCTTCTCAACATGCTTCAAGCATCGCTCTATATGCTCACCAATGCAAAGTCGACCTGGCTGCACGCTGTACAAACGCTTGGATTAACAAATTTTATTCATTAATTTTATTAATAAAGGATTTAATACAAAATTTAGATATATTAACGGACTAAGAGCCCATTAGGGAAAGGCGCCACTGACCATGAGAGTTATGTTGAGAAGTGTCCAAACAACCTTATTTGTTTATACAAATAAGATCTATAAATAACTTAAGACAATATTTGTATGCAGGAAAAGGATATAACATCTGTAACAAGGCAGGATTTTAAAAATGCACATTTTTGTTGTTGTCAGTCTAGGAAGCTTAGGCCTATTACACTATCCACATTCGGTTTTCTCAAAGATCTTTTATAAAATTTCATAGCTGCTCTATTTAAATCAATGTTTTCATCAATGTGCCTGTTTGCCTTAAGTAACCTCGGCACGATTACTCCTGTTTAAGGCTGTATAAAATGCGTACAGCTGCCTTAGCATTTTGAAAACTTTAATAGAATGAGGGGAAGAGCCTTAACTTAAAAATGCAGTAGGACATTCTGCTAAAAAATCAAGCAAAGTATACCATAGTTAAGAAATAAAACTTTTGGGTGAACCACAAAAAAGTTGTTTAATATTCTCAAGGCGGTTTTTTATTCATAAATTATGGTAAACCACATTAGCTTCAAATCTAAAATATACCATAGTTACACTGCAGTGTAGCATATTCTTTACTGAAAGTGTTTTTCAGTTTTAAAATTCATATTTTTTATAAACAACTAGATAGGTTGGAGGTTAGATAATTGCAAGCCAGATTTTCTTTGCAATCTGACATACCTTTTCAGATTTGGTTCTTTCAGACATACCTTTAAAACCAAAGTAGTTTTGTATTTCAACAATTAACTCTGTTTGTTATTTATTTCTTTGAATTCTTTGTAAAGAAATAACTTTTTTCTCTCAGGAAGATGCAAGAGATGAAGTCTACTTACAGTTTTGTAAAGCGCCAGGGCTACAAGGTTCCAAGAGCACATCATTGTCGCAAGTGTAAGTACATTGATTCAGAGGTCAATTTAATTACTTAATTAGCTGTGTACCCAATGATAAAATATTATGCTATAGTACAGTGTCGGATTTAGGATTCCGCTGCCCTAGGTCAAAGTTTTTGAAATTTTGTACTTTTTTCTGTTACCCTCTCATGAACTTCCAACATAATGCATGTTTATAGTAAAACATTAAGGTATAGAGCCAGCCATGTCGATATGATATTTCTGGAACATCTTGTTACAGGCTATAGTTATGCTCAGAGAAACATACAGCTGCGCCTAGTGGTAAATCTGGCACTGCTATAGTATCATGAGCACATTATTTTTAAAAAGGCTATGTTGCTCGGGTACAACAAGGTAAAACTGGCAGCCTGATGTCCTGTTCCTATACTTTGAAAGTGGCGCATAGCGTTTCCTAACTGGCGTACCTGTTCTTCACAGGGTATTTGTTCAACTGTTGCAGTGGGGAATTTCTGCTCCATTTAAAGTTGTCAATTGGAAACAAACTGTGATGAAAACAAATTTTATATTTCTCTAGGTGGGCGCTGCGTAATGAAAATGGACCATCACTGTCCATGGATCAACAATTGTGTTGGGCATCTTAACCACATGCACTTCACCTGTTTTCTGGTGTCTGCTGTCATCGGATGCAGCCATTCTACCATAATTCTGTCCTGCTCTCTCTATCGAGGCTTCTACAGGGTAAGTAATAATGCTAAGTAATAATAATGGTAAGTAAGTTTTGAAGAATTAAAGTTTCAGCCGAGGTCTTTCCATATTTGTAAATTGACTAGAAAATTTACTACTAGCATAAAAAAGGCAGAAGCGCAAGAAAAATACAAAGATGAAAACACAAGGAACACAAGAAAATACAAATAATACAAGTAATATTAAGAAAAATACAAAGATGAAAACACAAAGAACACAAGAAAATACAAATAATACAACTGTAATACTAGACGCCGAGGCTTACTGCAAATCTGTAAGCTAATTCAAACACGAAAGGGACAGTGGCACAATCCAAGGCTGAAGATAGGCAGAAAATTAAAGTAGAGAAATAACTCGTTAAAAATAAATCGATAAATAAAATAAAACTAATAAATATACTGATTGGTGCAATAAATGCAATTGATTGCACTGATTGGTACTGAAATGCACTTTACCTGTCCACTTGTCCTGTATATTTTATACTATAAGTTTGAACATTATTTCTTCAATACTAAACTACAACCTCCTAAGACTAAATCTTTAAGAGTTTTGAAATTGAGTACTTAACGATAAGGACACAGTAGAGCTGAGTATTCCCAGCTGTGATCTTACACCTGCCTCAAAGGTGTAGTTTGTGTTTTCTAAGGGAAAATGTATGTTTCATCAGCTCTGTGCTGGGTGTTAGGTGCTTGCTGAAGAGTGAAGATGTAATGTTTGTTTCAGATGTGGTACCTGTATCGAGGAATGGAGCCACTGGTCACTTTCAACATTTACACACTGGTGTTCACAGTGTTTGCTCTTAGCCTGTCTATCGGGGTTGTCATTGCAGTTGGCATGCTCTTCTACTTTCAGGTTTGTTTTTAATAGTGGACTTTTTTCACATTTATTGGAAAATACCAAGTGCCACAAAACATTTAGTTAGTGAATTGCTGTAGAATGGTAAGCACCTTGACACCAATCGAAAGGAAACTTAGAGAAAGGTATTTTATAGCGTATACTTTTTCTCATTGGAGGAGTTACAAAATGAAGAAATCAGCTCTTTTTACAAAATAGTGATGAATTATTCAGCTTACTAATCAAGCTTTGAGTTTAAATTCTGGAATTGCTTCATTTCTGAAGAAATTCTTTTACAAAATAGTGATGAAAAATTCAGTTTACTAATCACCATTGACTTGCTTAAATTCTGACTTTGCTTCATTCTCTGAAGAAATCTAGCTCTTTACAAAATAGTGATGAATAATTCAGTGAACTAATCACCGCTTGACTTGAGAAGGAAGTAAATACAAGAAGGATATAATGATTTATTCAAAGTCAAAAGTGGAAAATATGGGGCAATCACCAGTGGCAAAAACATGAACTAACTGATTCACAAAATAGTCCCTAGGCCAAACCCCTTAGGTGGTCCTTTATCTCTACCTGCCTTCTTATCTGCTCTCTGCTGACCATGTTTACAACATGCCATGGGAGGGGCTTATGGTGGAGGTAATGGAGCAGGGCGTGGATGGGAAAGCGGAAGGCACTGTGATGCATTCTTTGTTCTGCTTTACTTTGACAGCTGCAGCTGGCAGTTAACGTCACTGGTTGTTAAGGAGGGCCAGGGGCTGACAAACCGTAGCCCAAAGCATTGACATTATAAAACAGGGTGCTGATTTAAAATAGTAGATTAACGACCTCGTTAGATTAGATTCGGCTGTCCCGGTTCACCCTGAAAAAAATTAAAATTTAACAGCGAAAACATATTTTTGTTAACAGTATTTTCGTATACAACGAAGTAATTAAACAATATTTAATGATAATATAGTGCACCAATGCCACGCTTGATCAACACCGAGCTACGCCAGAAACTAACCGAGTTTTGCAGAGTTTGCTTAATCGATGCTGGGGTTGTCAGGACACCTCGCAGACTGGAGCGGTATATTCGATAATGTCAGGCTAATTCGCCTGTTAATCAGCAGTCACAATGCTCCTGCACTGTCAAATGTAAACAACAGTGAGTTACTGCGGGCAGCTGATTCATTGCTGATGTGATATCTGTATTGTGATAACTTGTGTTAGTGCCGGTGATTTTCAAATTGTGTGATTACGATGTAGGACAAAAAGTTTAAAGAGAGTGTTCATTCAAGATGAGGAATTTTTATTAAAATTAGAAACCTTTTTACTGTAAATATGAATTGTACATAAATTGTGAAAATCATTTTGAACGAAATAAATACATTGTTGAACTTAAATGTGTTTTTTATTTCAGAAGACCTTCAGTGTGAGGGGACTGCCTACTTTTGAGTGGTTTTAAGGTGTGTGGTTTAGCTAAACATGCGTAACCAAATCTGGACCCAAACATCTTGAGTTCGAGCTTTTATCGATCCAATGCAGCAGGATATGCTTATCGGTATCCTTTCGATCATCCGGATTTTAAAATCCGACCACACCTTCGGCCATTAGTCCATTCTATCGAGGGTCTACTGTTCTTTATATACATGTCCCGCTTTTAATGGTAATTGTTCTTTTTTACATTGATCATGGTTTTAATTGCTTCCTTTATACATTGTAAACAAACTATTTTGTTGACTACCAGCAAGTTATATTTTATTTCGCTTTGAAATTCAGATGAAGGGCATCTATGGAATTGCTAGGATAGAAGACTGGATTGTAGAAAAGTAGTTCATCGACGCGACCTGATGATCCTTCATTTGTCTATCCTTACAATTTAGGATGGAAGTGTAACTTTTCCAGGTTGGTAAATACCCAGGTTGTTAAACATTGTATTCAGCTAAATTAAAATGTTAATGTAATTTTGCTGTATGTTTTACCAAACCAGTTCAAGTGTAGTGTTCGTCCGACCAGAACTTTCATCAGAATCTCTGGATTGAATTTTGTTGAAATATTTACACCATATGGTTATTTACCAGAAAATAGTACATTTGGCACAAATTATAAAATTTTGATAAAAACTCAAGCTTTGCCAACGCTTCACAAGACAGTGTTTCTATATTCCACAAACAGTGAACAGTATCCCGTGTTGTGATGAGTCAGTGTTTAACTGGGTCACACATCTTGAGAAAACAACAGAAAATGACCGAAAGACAATGCAGTGTCCTTCCTCTACCTGCCCTCCTCAACCCTCTTCACTGCATAGTCTACACAGACACACACACACACACACGCTTTTATTCTCAAGTCCTATAAAACAGAGATTGAATTTTTGAAAATATGTTACTGTAATTTTTTTTGTATTCTGATCTTGTATTTTGATTTTCAGGATTGTTGGTAGTCATGACCGCATTTGCTCTCAGTTGATCACGTATAATCAGGCTTCTACTGTTGTTAGTGCTTTTCTAAAGAACTGTCATAGTTTTCTTTCAAATGTTTTGACATTTCCTAATTGAGATCTGTGATCTTAGGTGTTTAGTTGGGGAGGAACAAACAGAGGTGATGGCATCTCGTGCCGAGTGAGAGAAGGCTGTCATCAGTACACTTTAACGGTAAGTTTTTGTATAGTGCAAATAGCTCAGACAAAGTTACAATTGTTATCTTAATTTAATTAAGAACAGACTCAGGATGGTATCGCCTTTGACCTCGAGTTCATCACTTGAATAGCACGGGAACAATCCCTGCAGTCACCAGTCACCACCATTATTTTTCATTAAGTAACTACGCTGAAAAGTTAAGTAAGCTGTGGTTAAGTGGTATCCGTATTTCAGCCTCACCTTTCACCTTTTAAATTGATTGAAATTTTTATTTTGGTTCAATCTTACTTATCTTACGGAATAAAATTATAAATAGAATGTTTAAAGCAAGGCCAACTAGATCCCGCTTTGGCTTTGTATCCGTTATAAGGAATTTAACATGGAAAAATTTGCAAAATTACATTAAATGTAGAGACAGGGTGTGTTCCAAATTTTAGAAGTGACTCTACATTCTATTATGGTCAAACAAATAAAATGTTTTTTGCATTATAGAATCACTGAATGTATTGTATCAAAAATGATAGTTTATACCACTGCAACTGTTCAGTAAGGTTCATACCATTGAAATTTACTCATGCAAGTCGAAATAAAACCTTAACTGTCTTGTTAAAACATAAAAATTAAGAAAACAACAAAATGTTTAAATCTTGAATAAAATATTGATTTTACTAATGAGCAAAGCTCATTATTCTACAGATGAGTCCAGATGATTTTGCTTCTGCAACTGATGATAATTTGTGTTTCCAGATAGAGCAGAAGGAACAGAAGGGTGAGAAACGTCAGAGGACGAGAGCGTACAGTGCTGTGCACAGGTATAGTGGGCGGTGGTTTCCCGGTGCATGGTGGCGACTTGCTTGCACATACCCTTCACACAGACCAGTCAAGGATTTACTGCCTGGAGACTCCATACTGCCACTAGATGGAGGAGGTACTTAGAACTTCTTCCTCATTAGCTCAACTATTTTTTCCAATAAAGTCAGTGTGCAAAAACTGGTTACCCCTATTGGCAAGATAATCCTACTGACTGTGGGTTTTTAACCGTCTTAGTCAACACCACCGGATTTGTGTTTATCTTGAAATGAAATTCTCTTTTGTTTGTTTCTTTTGTAGGAAAGAAAAAAAACATTATTATATTTGAGGGAAGCTCTAATGGATTGCTTTTTGAATCGAACAAATGCTATGAAGATTATATTGTACATAGATAGTGGAGTTCAGTCTTTTATTATACATAAATAATTCAAATTTGTGACTGACTATGGATATCAAAGGAAAAAGTAATGCACTGTAATATATCAGGTTGTATGGAGAGCTCCCTGTTGAAAAAATTTCACTCACCTAGTGTCTTCTTCAAATAATTTTGAAAGATCAGTCTGGTTTTCGGCAGTAAAGCTATATAGTTTTTGAAAGAAAGCCAACTGCCTAACTATATTTCAGACTGTATACCGCTTTGAAAAAATATTGTAGTATTTAGCTTAAAGTAACTTACAATGTCACATTTGACATTTTCAAGCATTGGTTCTATTGTGTTTACCGCATGTTTGCAGACACTGGTTGTTTGGAGAGAGGACATCAGCTGACGGCAGTAAGCCGAGGCTGGTTCCCGCGAGCTTGTGTAGTTGAAGTCTCTCCCTTCCTTGACTCCACTGACAACAGAGGGCACCAACACGTGGAGAGTGGGGACTCTAAGAAAACACAGTAAACTCACATTCTATCAGCCAGAGTGTTCATTAGATAAATGAAAACCAAAGCTACAAGTCTAGCAAACATCGATAAAGCACCAATATTAATGTAGAGTTGAGGCTAGTCAAAGGCCCAGAAAGTGTACTGGTATAATAGTTTTGTATTTTTACTCATTTTTGTACTACCATTTAACTTTTTACAACTTATTAAATAGGATACGCTTAAAAGCCGCTTTAATATCCAACTTAAGCTCATATGTTAAAAAGTTTTTTAAGATATAGAAAGCTTGAACTTATTTAGGTTTGCACTGAAAACTCCATTAAATTCAGGTTTGAGGAAGAGCCTTATGGCTAAAATCCATAATTTTACAAGTAGAGAGAGAGAGCTATTTACCGTTGGCCTTTTTTGTTGGACCCTTAAACTTGTTTTCCTTAGGTGTTTAGCTACTAAATTACTATTTGAGATGTCAACACTCTTGAAGGTATTTTAAGGCAATATGTGGTGAAGGATGAGGTGATGAGTGGTAGTGTAATATGAGACAAGCCTGAAACAAATAAGGTCGACCTCCTTGTAAATCACACCTAATCAAATTCAAGTGGATAATGTTCAACTGGAATTTCTCATGGGGTTAGGAACTTAGGATTATAAAAGGGTGAGCAATCAGGTTCATTTGGTTTGATTAGTTATGTGTCTATTTTGATTTAAAAATTATTGATTTTATTTAAACCTATTTTATACAGAGGTTGATGCGGGTACCCCATTTATAAATTTAAAGCACTTTCTAATAGCGCTTTAATGCTACAATATACATCGTAAAAATTAAAGATAATTTCATAAGGTTTTACTTTCTCATATTGGGCACAAAAGTAAACTGATGTGTGTCTGTACCGCACACTCCGTGAAATTCAAGGGACATCGAAAGTGAGGATTCAGTGCTCAGCCTTCTTTGGCAAAGTCAAGGATACTACCGATGTCATCAACTTGTAATTGCAGTTTTTATTGTTTTCTTGCTCAGTTGAATTTAAACTACATGTTCACGCCTCCGCCATCTTTTAACTCCTATTAAAAAACTTCATATCTAGCAGTAGCAGTTTTTAATTTTTTTCTTCAACACTTAGTACACCCGCATGTTTTTTAACAATTAGTTAGGATAAACACCAAAACAAATACTGTATGTTCCACGAAACCTCAAGAAATAACCTTTCATTGTTGCCAAAAAGTGTATCGCTGACACAATAAGTCTGGCAAACCACATTAAAAATAAAATAGGTTACTTACTTTAGACACCCTGTATTTTGATTATATTACAAATATTTTAAAACCTCTCATGACCTAAATTGCATTTAACAAAAATAACCAACAGCTCAAACATCTGTCAAATTTGTATTTTGCACCCACTGGTTGTTTGGGTCGGTCCCCCTACCAGATAAAGGTGAACAGGCAACTAGATGAAATGCACTGTTCTGATGTGATTAGACCGTTTCAATGGCTTTGGTATGTAGCTCTTCAGACCATTGAGTTACTGTAAATTCTTTTGTTTCCAAAGTCTCCATCAGCTAATCAATAGCTAAGCTGCTCTTGTATTTCTGATCCTTTTTTAACCAAACTGCTTGTTACTGTTACGAGAAGCTACCTTCTCCCCTTTCCTCAGATAGGAGACGTTCTACTGTAGTAACATTTGAAGTGTCTAAGGGAATAAGGGGAAATCAGATTACCATATTTTTCAAGAAATGTGTTTTGAGCCTCAATTTTGTTGTACCGGATTTTAATAAAATATTTTCAAAAAAAATGTTTTTCAATTGGTTTTAGTGAGCTTTGCGATTAAAAACCTATTTGAAGTAAATTTTCTTAACTTAACATTTTTGATTCAACTTAAGCTGCATTGCATCTTTTCCTTAACCCTTCAGATTGGACCAATTTTAGTTAATATAGCTTATTTTGATTAATCCTGTAGCCAAATGCACTGTGTCAATCAATGAGTTTTTCTGTTAAACTGTGCCTATCTTTCTATGTCTCTCCTTACGCTAGTAATTAAGAACTGTTTGACGCCATTCATTGTATTTTGTACAATATGTGAATAAAGATTATTTTCATTTCATTTCATGGTACAAGAAATAGTGTTGAAAGGTTTACAAGAACCTTGCATACCTTTGAAAAGGTTAAAAATAATATGTTAGAAGGATATTAAGTTGAAACTACTTCAAAAGCATAGATTTAATTTAAATAGCTATATCTAATAACCTATCGGGTGTTATAGTGAGAACATTAACTTAATTTTGTTGACATTCTTTATGTTTTGACTGTTGTACAAAAGCTACCTAGAGTTTTGGACAAATGAATGTAGTGTCAGTTTCATCATAGATTTCTTTAGATAATTTTTAAATTTGTTTAAGAATAACATAGGTTTATTGAGAAAATACCTTAGAGGGTGGTATGTTAATTTTATTCAAACTGTGTTTTAGACCAAAATTCAAAATTAATTATGAGTTATTTAGCAATTCTTCTTTTAAGAATTTCTATAACAGCAAAAATGTACAATGTGAACTTGTTCATAAAGTTACCAAACAAACCCCTATAAAAAAACTGTATCAACTCTGTATCAATTAATCAAAGCATCTCTATTCAATCATACACATAGTGCACAAATGTGTCAAATAGATTTTCCAAACATTTACATAACAGATTTATTTGATATATTTAATAAAAATATTTTAATATGAATTTGCCAACTAATTTAAAATTAATATAGTCACTATGAAAATTTAACTGTTCAATTATTACATAACAACATATTGGACTGACCTCAAATTGAATGTTTTACAATGGAGTATTTATTTATTACAATTATTGTATTATTATTTTTGTAAAAATAAAATTATACCTGAAGCTGATGACATTAACTAAAACGTTATAACAATTGAACATTGTGTTGTGTTGTTCTCAATATTGTATTGTTTTTCATGTAATAAACCAAAGTATCTTTTCTAATCCTGGTAATTAGCAGGAAAGCAAGCAAACCAGTCAGAAGATGCTCACTACCTGGTCGGAGTATTCAGTAACACTGCTTTGATCGTCTCCTTTTCAATGGGGTATAAATAAAACTAGTATATTCTAGTTAGTACTACTAACTAGTTTAAGCAAATTCTCAAATTGTAAGAATAGGATGTGCTAATGCTAGTTAGTAAATACTGGTCTTCTGCATAATGCTGGGATCTTTGGGATAAACTATAGACTATTTTACCTTAGATAAACCTTTAATAAACTACAGCAAACCTAGTAAATAATACGGATCATTTGAAAGTAATACTTGTTTTCCCATGAAACAATAAGAAAAACCTAAATATTTTAACAAAACTTTGTATTTTATATTTCTATATCTTTAACCTACTTTTCTACATAATTTCGCTAAAATCAACAAGCATTTATTGTAACCAGTTACAAGTTTTGAATACCTATGTTGTAGTCTTCGTCGCCAACTGATAAACCAGTATCGCTTGTTTGATCTCCTCGTCATATTCAAAACGCTTCCACCTAAAAATTTCTTTAGTTTTGTGAATGATAGTCACTAGGTTCAAGCTGTAATGAGGATGTTCGAACATCCCATCGGTGGCCTGTAACTGCTTTGTCTTTTCAGCTCCATGAGGTCGCTAATAGCTGCTCCAAAGCTTAGCTGCAGCCATTCGCTTAATTTTGTTATTATCGGCATTATGCGCTGGAACCCACCAGCACAAATTTGCCGGTTTTGAGGTGTTCTGTGAGATTTGTAATGATAGTGCATTTCAAAACGCTTCACTAATTTCATCTAAAGTCACTCTCCGATCCTTTTCTTGCTCATGATAAGTATTTCTCACCACGGACATGTCACCATCTTAGCCAACTTAAGCCAGTTAAAAATTCCTACCTTGCAAAATATTAAGAATATACTATCTCTGATTAGTAAAACTTATTTTATTCATTTGAAAATTAGAATATTCTAAGAATTCGAAAAGATTATATTATTCTAATGAAGTATGTAAACTTTAATCATGAACCAGAATATACTCACAGACTGAAATTATCTTGTTTAAGCAAATACTAGTTTTATTCAATAAAAACCAGAAAATTTATTTTTATTTTGTATTGTTTTATTTAATTTGAGGCAGAAGCTTAACAGCCTCATATTGCCTGTGATCATATGCAGGCCAAGCTAAGGCCAGGTTGTTAGCGTTTCCCCGCCGTAATTGAGAATACAGTATAGAAACGTAAGCGGGCTGTCTGCGCAGCTTAACAACCTCAGAAGGTCTGGTGTGATCATACCAGTGTCCTGGCTGAGGCCGGTCCGGGTTGTGGCTAGAGCTTAGTGAATAAGGGTAACAAATTGCAAGATATTCGACTCACATTCATGCCAGCGGCGCTTTTAGCGAAAGGTCGGCCTGATTTTATATTATTTGATCGTCACAAAACACACTGGCGGACTTATAGGCATAAGTACATAAACACAAAGTCAATAGATTGTTATCTTTATAATATTATGGAAACGATTGCAGCATAGATGCTACATGGTTGAGGGGCAGTAAAATCATTTATAGTTTGGCAGCTCCAAGCACAGCAGCACCGGCTTTCACCCCCTCGCTCCACTTGCTCGGAGTTTTGTCCGATAGCAGCCTTTACTTAAATGCACTGCATCATTTTGTGAATTTATCAACTCATGAGCGTCAGATGGTTCTTACTTGAAACTTTAAAAGAACTCAGCGCTTATTCAGGTTGCCTTGCAACTGCTGATTTTTCCTGCCCAGCTATTTGGCATCCATGGCTCCATAAAGAACCTTACTACCATATCATTATCTCTTGTTATCCTCGTGTAGCATACATATTATATGTTGTAAATTATGCCTTTAAAATGGTTCTGGCCTCTGGGAGGAGGTTCAGATCGGTGCTCACTTCATGTCGTATTGGCCTGTTCTTACTTCTTACCATTGACTTTAATTATACATGGTCATTGATTTTAAAATGTATGTGTATATTTAAAGTCAATTTACTCACAGACTGAGTTAGCCACGAGTACCTAAACATATACGCATACATGGTGAGGGACTCAACAGATTCAAGCCTAACAGTTCGAATTTCGATTATTTAAACTTCGGCCATTTGAACCTTCTCGATCTGTTGAACATAACGCCAATTGGGTGGACAAACTCAGAAGGCGGATTTTAGGGAAAATGCTTTTAGTGAGGTTAACAAAAGTAGGGTGTAAAGCCTGATAAACCACAAAAGGGAATTATGCATTGCTTATATTACTAAAATGTTTTTTTTCTATAAGATATTGTACAAATAGAATAATGAAATATAATATCGATCTTTAATTTGTATAAACGCTTAGCTATTACTAAAGAAATGTAATAATTATATACATTTTAATAGAGCAGTTACAAAATTAGATTGGTAAATGGCTATTTTGCAATTACTTTTAGTGTGAGTGAGTGCTTATTTTATTTTATTGTAATTTGTTTTAGCACTAATATTTTATTGTCAAAGCAAATTTATATTGTTATTGCTTAACAGTTTGGTGAGATTGTAGTAAAGTTTGTTTAACACTTTGATGCGAGCCTGAGTCCTGCTCGATGTCTGTTGAAGTAGTTACCATGATTGCTACTAGAGCTTAGTGTTCCACGAAGCTTGACCATGTTACTGAGAGAATAGCTTCTACTAGGTGTGAGAATGGTCGCAAGGTCTAATGTGTCAGCTGAAGATTTAGGCTTAGCAGTTGTCGGGGTTGCCATGCTGAGCTTACTTTCATATAATTTATTGGTGGGAAGGCCCACTTAATTAACGTTGACCGGCACAGGTGGAAGTTGATAGCGTAAAGGAGTTTGTGGATTGTTCAAAAAATTTGTTTGAAAAGAGGAGGACACGCTTTTTTGGGGTTGTTTACGCTTTTTATTTTATAAGAGATTGCAAAAGAGGGTTATTGAGAAAGTCATGGCTTAAGTAAAATAAATAAAAATGAAAAACTGTCGTTAAAAAAAAGTTGGGCCAGGCTTCAAAGTATTAATAGCATTTTATAGGTTGCGACCATGGAAACCCAATTTTAATTTTGAAGAAGAACAAATTCTTATGAAATTGCTACTTGCTAGTAAAAGTAGACATCTTTACAAATGTGATAACTGGAGATGAATCTTGCGTTTAGGTGTACGATCCTGAAGCAGTAGCAGAGTATAGAATTAAAAAAAGGTGGAGAACCATGGACATAAAAGCCAGAATGTCAAATCCAAAATCAAGGCCATGATGATGTTTTTCTTTACTTACACGGGATTTAGCTGCTAGAGTGAGTTAATCCTGTCTATTACTGTTGACTACTGGGTGTAATGAAATGTCTGCGTGAGAGAGTTTGCAGAAAGAGGCTCAATTTGTGGCAAAATCAGTCATGGATGTTGCATCACGATAATGTACCCTCTCACACCGGCCTCATTGTCCAACAGGTTTTAGCCAAAACGTCCACCACAGTACTTGAATGCAGATATTTCTTTATTCCTTAAAATCAAAGAAAAGTTGAAGGTACACCATTTTTAGAGTCTGGAAGAAGAAGAAACAAACAACGGAAGGGCTAGCAGAGGTAACAAAAGATCAATTCCTTGAGAGCATCAAAGGTTGGAAAGTTTGAATCAAGAGATAAATAAGAGCTCAGGGGACTACTTTGAAGGGCGCAAAGTGTAATTTTATGTTGGCTTTTCAACAAATTATTTTATTGCCTAAATCCACAAACTTTAATGATATACCTACCTCGTATAACAGGTCTACAAATGGTAAGCGTTTTAGAATTTGAACATAAATTAATTTTAAAACAGCCCTTGCTTTAAAATTTTGGAACTTGTACCTTAAAAAAATTTACAAGCTATAAAAGTCATACCGTAGCTGGAGTAAAATAATATTCTCACAA
>CM032061.1:9372403-9405919 GCA_018831715.1 Matsumurasca onukii | reverse complement strand
TCTTCCCTCAAGCATTATTGGAACATTCCCTCTGGTGGAACGGCTTCTCAAATCCTCCAGATCTCTGGCCTCCTTCACACTCCAAGTACATCAATCCAGAAGCTCTACCGGAAATGAAACCACATGATCCAGTTCTCTCAGTGACTACTACCGATCTCAGGACCTTCCTCCAAGACCAACTCTGTCCTTCCAAACCTTCTTCAAGACTCTGGGACGATTTTTTTGACCTGAGGACAGGTCAAGGAATGTTGGATATTCATACATACAAATCTGTAAATATTGTTTATTAATTTCTGTTATGTTTACTAATGTCAAAGTAATCAGCTGTTAACAAATTAATTATTGTCATGTAAACATTGTATTGTAAACAAACTTTCTTATTCTCTTGTTACCCTTTATAAAGTAAACACTGTTCCTCTAAACTTCCTTCTCTCATTCAAGTTATTTTACTTTAAATTACCTTCTCATTCTTAATTCTCTATTCTCCCTACTCAACATCCATATTGTATCCTATTTAAATTAAACATTTAAATACAATCAAATTAATTTGTTTTTAATATGAAACTCATATATCAAACATAAACAAAGTGTACAAAACATTGTTAGCTCTTTTAACCAAAAAATAATAACCAGCTGGTTTGTAATAATTTCAATGAACAATATATAAAATATATAACAATCCATTTATAATAATTATAGGTTCATAGTTCATAATTTAATTAACTTTACAATAACTGTTTATATAATTTTGTATAACACAGTTAAATGTTATTCCAACCACTCCTGTATTGGGAAATTAAAATAAAAAGGTCGATCGTACAGGTTTCTCATTACTACATCATATTGCTTTTGGGACGTATAAATTTGTCCAGTTTGCGTTTTAACCCTCCGATATAAAACTATTATAAGCTCATTAGCTAGTTGTCCCACATACACGCTGGTAATAGACTTTACGAGCGTCTAGGTTAGGTTGGGTTGGAGTACAGTGAAGTGCTTTAAGCTGGAGTATCCGGTAATCGAGGCCTGTTCAAGTGGCTCCAGCTCCAGTCATCTGGACAGGCTCGCTGGAGCGTACGTTTTGTACCAATCATGTTCACCTACAACAGTTTACCCAAAACTACCAGTTGTACTTTTTCTGCAAAAACAACTGCTTTAGACTCATGTATTGACGAGCTAAAATTAGAAAGATAAGAGCTAGCTAAATAATAACTACTCTATCTATCGATCTAAATGGAGTTTACATTATCATTTGAGAAATAATCAATTCTAAATCAATACTAACCACTAAATTTATTATCGGTCAGAATAACTAGCGTGACAACAGCTGTTTGTTCGAATAAGCACTTATAAAAACGTCGAATAAAACGTAGACGATTAAATTTACGGGTAGTTAAATTTAACTAATGAATTATTAAATATATATGAACAAAACTGATGGTAACAAACGTTATATTAAAAATTAATTTAAAATTATTATAATATAACGTTTGTTAGCCATCGGACGTTCAACTTAGCTCGTATCAAAAGCTTTACATTAGACCCAGCGATTAAATATACTTTACCGGCCTGATTTGTTGTGAAATGGACGATCTTCATACGAAATAATTTATAACATCCATCAACAAGAAGGAGATTGTGTTAGTATTTATAAAACGTGATTTTCCTTCAATAACAAAAAAATGTCTTACGTAGAAAAGTTACTGATGGTGATTCAGGAAAAATAGCGATTTACAAGCGTAACTCATAAAGAGTATTCGCCGTTTATAAAACGGAGGTAGGCATATACATTGGAAACTTGATCGGTAGCAATAACTTTATGCTCCAGTGAATAAATTCTTTCCACTCGTATACCAATTAATTGAAAAACAGTCAAACTGTCCAATAAATGAGTTTATTATGCCTACTCTTACTAGTTTTGCCATTTCGGCATTGAGTTGCTACGGCCAGCATATTATTGGCTTGTTACTGTATTAGTACTGGACGTGGGCCAGAGTCTCGTACTAAACCAGTTACGTTTATGCAGACAGTTTATTCGTATGTGGTACAAGGGTACAAAGGACTCAGTCTGAGATCATAAACTAGACGTATAATGATCAGGAGGTACAAGAATAGCGAGGCACGCACGATATCTCGGACCCCGGACCAGCAACCGACCAGATCCTTGCTTTACATTCAAATTGAATATTGCATTACACCCACTCATGTTATTATCAACGTGAAGGTTTTGTAGGAATGTTGTTTTCTAAATAATTTATGACTAAATAATTTAAAAAGTACACAAAGGCATCAATGGCAGTTTTCAACATTTATACTCTGTACATAGAGGCAATTAAAATATGTGTAATTTTAAATTACTTAGTAATAGTTCTTTTTAATTTGTGCTAGATGATTTCCTGAATCCCTTAGTGAGTAAAAACAGAAATATCATTTTTTGGGGCTCTATATGTGGGTTTCGTTATAATTTTAATAAAAACTGTAGAAAGTAACCGGTTGTAACACTGAATGTTGCGGATAGAAAGCATTTAATCGTGTATTGGCAAAGGCGGTTGATAGACAAATGATCAAGAAGTCTGGTGGTAGTGGTCACGTGACATGGCTGGCCAATCAGAAGTCAAATATGTTGAAAATTGTGCTATTGGTGTATTTAAAGTTGTTAAAACTCAAATACACTTGGGAAAATCGTGATTAAACGTTGAGTTGTTCGATAAAATAAACATACAATGAAATTAAATCTGGCAACAGCGTTATGATTTAGTTCACTTTCATTTGCAAATGGTTCGGAAGTCACGTTAAGCAGTTGGTCGCTGGGATATTAATTAATGACCCAATCCGGGAATAGTCACCCTAGTTTGTAACAAGACTACATCTCATCATCTATCAAAACACTCACCGTCATTCCACATTCACCTTACAATACCCTCTAAGAGTGGTCGGTGTCTCGAAGCGAAGTCTCAAAACTGGTATTTTCTGTGTCTTAATGCTTAGAAAATGTTTAAGATCAGGAAACAGTTAAACTCATTTAAAAATTCAGAACCCAACATTCAATTTTTACGAGGCCTTTTAATATCAAAGTTATTATCTTCAGGCCCTCAACATAAATATGTCAGGGAACGAAATAGCAAAATTGACACTATTAAAACCCTTGTCTTTTTCTTTCAGCCACATACGAGAACTTTGGTTAATTTGGAATCACTGCACAGTACTACACAACAATTGTAGAGACAGGGAGAAAGGTTTGGCACTGCAGAGTTGCGTGTGACATCACTTTATTCACACACACGCACACGCACATGCACGCACTTGTCGTCACTCCTCTTCATCAAACACGCCCCATTGTGTCCCAGCAGCGCGGAGAAAGTCAACTCAGTTGCCAAAACAAATCAAGCTCACTGCCTCTCTTGCAACATCCCGAGAATATCTCGCGGAACCTATCGTTCTGACTCCTTTCTAGGGAATTCTTTTGTGCAATTGCTTAGGATATAGTCGAAACATTTTATAGGACAGTGCCTGATTTTTACTTTTAGGTGCCCTTTGGCCTAAAATGGGACAAACGGTTTTATCTGGCTCGAAATTGATGAAACTTTTGCTGTGGGCTCAAAAAGCAAATTATAGAGCAGCACAAAATAGCGTTATTTGATACGTTTTACAACACGCTCAGGGCCAGTCTTAATCTTAGTCACCACATTAAATGTACGAATCTCTTGGGGTTAAAAAGTATATCATCTGCTTGATGCTTTACAGTTCCAAACAAGTTATAGCCTATATTTATAACTAAGAAATGTATGGACTTTATCCAAATAATCCATAGACTATTAGGATTATCATATTCTACTATCACCCAATTGGTCCCCAAACCACACGAACCTTTAATATAAATTTCGTCTAAAAATGTTGAATATTTCTACCAAGGACGCATTTTCATTTCAGTATTAGGAGTTTCATTATCAGTTATATTGCCCAACATATGCTATTTCGATTTGATATTTAATCACTTTTGCGCGGTGGCTGAAAAAAGTAATGGTGTATATAATTATAATCCAACAAACGCCGTCGTTCCTATTTAAAGATTGAATTTCAAAACTGAGGATTCAATTTGCTCTAGATAATCTGTTTGACGTCATGTAAAATCATGATACACAAAGAAAGGCGCTATATAAAACCACGTTTGTCGGATTACAAAGGCTTGCAAAGCCACTAAAAGGCGCTTGTTCAAAGTTGACGCAAGGTTTTTTAGTTTCTAGTCACTTGCAAACATATTATTTCTTTATGCCCCTAGACTTCAAGCATCGGTCTGACTACATCGTCATTTTTTTCGCCCCAAATGTTCAGAACGTGCGAACGTGTTTTTCACCCTTCAGAACGTGTCAACGTTTATTGATTTGGAATTGAGGTTTTGGACTAATTATTAACGGATTTGTTATCACCTATAGTTACAATCTTTGAATGTTTACTACTGTCTATTATACTTTGTTGCAGACGCTGGCAGCAAGGAGAACGCAGCTCAGTGGGAGATGTACCGCACAGCAAGCAGATGGCTCAGGAGACTCTGTGTCGTGTACCTAGACCCAAGGTATTCCAACACACTTCCACATTATCATAACAAGCATTTAAATTAGCTAAATACATAAAACACAATGTTGAGCTAAATTAAAAATCTATGGACCTTTTACCGTTTATTGTGTTTAAAACTAATCAACTACCCTCAGCATCATCTCAAGTAACTCCTAACATAAATGATTCTACCCTAACAGTTAGTTCAATAAACTACGGAAACATCCAACCTAAATATAACTTAACCTAACCTATAACCAACAGATTATGATTTAGGTTAGGAATAACTTGATAATGAGAGGAGTTTCCATATTTCTCCAAACGTTGAATAGTTTCTAACACAATCATTTTCTGTCAGTTTTAAAAATTAGTCATAACTACAAAAAAATATTCAAAATTATTCATTATAAAAAAGTGTTTAATTACTCATTATGCATAAAAAAGTTTAACTCGAATTTTGAGAAACCATAAAAAGCGAGGTACTACTGTATGTGTAAGAAGATATAGAATGTATAAACTACAATGGTCAGTAAAGTTGTACTTGTGGATTACAGGTGATCAGGGTGAGCGATGTGTACCCCAGCACAGCCAAGCTGTACGTGCCGGCCTGCACTGTGCTGCACCAATGTGGTGACGACACAGGCTGCTGCGCACGCGCAGGACAACGCTGCGCTCCCAAGACCACCAAACGCGTCGAGCTCTACTTCTACGTAAGTTAATACATATATCTATGTCACTAGATGTTGTAGTTGGTGCTTTTAAATTGTTATGTATAGAAATGTAGAAATTTGGTCAATAATGTGTTGTATTAATCCACCCTCGTCGCGCCAGAGTTGAATGTGACGTCACTGATTCTGTTTTTAAGAGTCCGCCTCAGCTGCTCGAGAGAGCGTCATTGCAGAGGTTTTGGGAAATAAAACGGAGACTTTAGTATTAATGTTAATTTGACAAAACAACTCTTAAATGAAAGATAAACATGTTATCTAGTTTTGCCCGTAGTTAATTTTTCAAAATATCAATAGATTTAGTTTTTATGCTATTACCGGTTAAAGTTAGGAATATAGTGTTTTAAGACCTTAGTTAAGAAGCTAAAAATAGGTTTATCAAAAATCTAATCCCAAGCAAACACAGATAAACTCCTTCTATCTCCGTACAAATTAACGTAACCTTCATATAAGAGCTATCTATTTTCTACGAAACCCTTGCAAGCGGATTTTATGTACTGTAACATGAAAATAATAGTAATTATTGTTATAAACAACCCGGTCTTTTGTTAATAAAGTAATTTTCATTCAATACAAGACATTAAATACTTTGTATATAAATTATTATCAGTATTTATTCATATGATCAATTTGTTTGAACCTGAAATTCAGACAGTTATTTTGTATGCTATACTGCTTATTTTTGTTTTACGCTGCCGAACTTAGGTACAAAACGTAGTAAGTATGTTTATTTACACAACGATCAATATACAGACGCATGTACTAAAATATAACATATCTTACAAAAAGTGAACCGATATATGTCATCTGAGAAAACACATACATGATGAACACTACAAATACTCAGAGTTTCTTCATTAGAAATTTAAAACCATGAGTACACTGTAGCACGATAACGCACGTAGTTGTAAGGAACAGGCCTAGGTTTTATGAGAATCAAGCATTATTCAGCAGCCGTGTTGGTGCACAGGTGATTTCAGCTTTTACTCTAACGTAATGGCGGAAAGCCCATAAAGAAACACTTAGATTAAAGTGAACGAACATTAAACTGGTTATGAGCTTTAAATTGCTTGACGTGTTTTGGTAATGACGTTTTTATGAAACGTAGTGTTTTACGCTCTAGCCATAAAATATTGTAAAAACAAGAGTGCCAACTGAACATAGGTTCACATTACAGCGCAACATGTTAACGTTTAGTAAAAGCAACAATAAGTTGGAATACGCCATTTCAGATTAATAATTAGATTGTAAATCAGTTTTAGTACTTATCACTATATCACTATTGATGCCGACCACTCTCATGAGGGTATTGCAAATATGTGGTGAAGAGATGAGTGTGATGAGTGGTAGTAATGAGTTGTGAGGTGTAGTCTTTTACAAACTAAGGCCGACTCTTCCTTAGAATGAGCCATTAATTAATATCCCAATGACCAATGGAAATACAAGGACCAACGGCTTAACGTGACTTCCGAACCACCCAGGTGATGGTCTGATATGTCTAAACGATGGTGGGAGTTGATGCGGTCAGATGATCACTGAGACTATCTGAGCCGCTTTAGACCTATATCATCCTCAAACCTGACCTCCATGAAGCTGGATTACAGACCACGCCACGAGTCCCAGTCGTAGGTACTTAGGTACTTATGCTAAATTTATGCCAAACAATATAAACTATGACTTAACTCAACAAAAAATTTAAATCTTACATAAGTCATACCCCATTGAGTTGATAATTCTTTTGCAAGTAATGGGTGAAGTATCTTAGAAAATAGATTTTTAGAAAATAGAAATTTGTTTTAAAAACCCCTTAACTTATTTTAAATATTTTATGCTAAAATATGACAAGAGCCTATTTTCTAAAAAGCTTAAGCGATTTATTTCATATATAGTTTTAGAGCAGAGTTATCCGTAATGTGGAATGGCAGTAGCAAATGTTTTAAAATATCAACAACACAAGGGAAAGGATACCCAATAATATCCCAAAGTATTTTTTGAGGTTTTGTGACGTAAAACTTTTGACGAATAATTTCACGGGTTTATCGCTCCTTGTTAACCAGTAGAATCACTTGAATGTAAACCTCAAATGTGGCCGAACAACACTTTAACATGACGTAACTTCCAAATGTCGAAAGGTCACTCAACATTTGAAAAATGATTCCAGTTTCAAAGTTACGATTTGTCGGACCACAAAAATGATATGCCAAAATAAACACTGAATTCGTAAGGCCATAAAATAACAACATAAGACGAAGGAAGGCTTAGAGTTGTAAAAATATCAAGTCATCCGGTTTTATGCCTTTGTGTATTTTATCTCCAGTGCTATAAACAGAATTACGTTGAATACATCAAATCTGGAAACTTAACTTCAAAGCGGAATTTTTCGACGGAGAATGTTGTTGTTGTCAGGCGATGAAAGCCACTCTAGTTTTCTAAAATGTCTCCTATCCTTAGTATTTACTGGTTATATGTTACATAAATATCACCTTTATTGTGTAATAGATAGTTAGAGGCATCAAGGCATTCTTCCTTTCAGTAGGATTTTTTCGGTTAAGTAGATTTTGCAAACTATTCAAGTAATTTCTGTTACATTATTAGGACCAGCTGCTTGAATTCGTCCGACTCCATCAAAGGCTAAATAAAAATTAAATTAAAAGTTGAATTTCTCTTAAAACGGCTCGTGGTTCATACTACAGTATTTAATGACTAGTCTTTTCATTAAAAGAATTTAAGAGCTGTAAGGTTAAAAAAGATACTGATATTATATTTAATTCATTTAATAATAATTGAAACTCACTTTAATTTTAATTAGCCATCTCTTATAAACCTATTTAGTTAAGAATGTTCTAAATGGTATTGACTTTTATTGAGAAAGATTATAGTCATTTGTCAGAATTTACTAAAAAAGTTGTCTAGAACAAATCTAAAATTAAAAGTACAGAAAGTCACAAGGTATACCTACAGGTGTGGCATATTCAAACAGACAACATCTTGTTGAGATCAGACAACATTATCAATGTAAGGTATCCTAGGCGCTCTGAGTTATGGCGGCATGAGTTATGGAATTAACTCGACAATCAGTTCGGGCCAAAGGTCAATGTGCAATCAGACACATAACATCACAGGTCACAGGTAACCTCACCGAGTTACTCGTATGCCCTCGACACCTTTTCAATTACTCCAGTGAAAGGAAATTTGAATCAATTGAATTGTTTAAGGAAAATAAGTTCTCTGAAAGACTTGTTGGAAACCGATCAAATGTGCGCAGTAAAAGTTAAAACAATGTCGATTTACTGTGGATTTTGTATTAAAGTCAGTTGGATTTGAAACTCCTATGAATGCAAACTATGAAATCAAACTTCTAATCCACCTTGTTTAATTCTTCGCTGAACTGTTGCGTGCTACGTATTTGGTTTACTTTTATTACGTTATTTTTTTGAGTAGTTTAGCTCAGAAAAAAGGGTTCGTGCATCTATTAAAACGCTCGCTTAGCTGTGGTAACTAAATCAAAGTTAACACATTTCCTTTTAGCCACATATAGGTTGCCCAAAACATGCTCTCGTAATATATGTGTGGAGTATTGGAAAAATTGCTTTTCATCTTAGGTTGTCTCTAGGTTTGTATAACCAGGTTTTAAAACCCTGTGCATGCCTAGTAATAATGTATCTTGTAGGCGTGAGTGTATAAATGTGTGAACGTATACACATAATCAATAACAACGTTAATTTTAGTATTAACAACCTCGGTAAAGTTATTTTCACGATAAGTATGTTGCAATCACAGATTTTCCGATTTATAACCATTTATGATATGAGTTATTGAACGGTAGAAAATAGTAACATGGTATACAATTTAAAAAAGAAAGCAATACATTGAAATAAATCATGTCGTTACAGTAAACGTTAGAAAACAATGTTAAAGTTTGCCAAAACTGGGCTATAACTGGGGTACCCAAAAATAACGAGATTCCATTATAAAATTATAATTTATCATTTTTTTCCACAAATTCATAATACCTTCAGCATTTGGTATAATACATTTGTTCTTGTGCTCCTATGGTTTAAGCACCCCTAAATCCCTTAGTCTAAATGGCTGCACGCTCCATTCTCGTTTGCCTTTTCTCCTTCATTTTTTGTCATACGGTGATGATCTTTTATGTAGTTTTTTATTTTGGGAACATAAAAAAGTCGCGTGGAGCAATATTTGGTAGTAGGGGTCGGGGAAGGGTGGTCATGCTGGTATTGGCAAAAAAACTGTCATGATGCATTGTCATGATGAAAGGACCAGTTCATGTCACACACTTAGGTCTGGAGTACGAAATTCAAACTGAATTTTAACACTACTGACAGCATACTCGTAGAAGTATTCTCAATGGTCTCCGACGGCTTTTGCAATATTAACTTTTTCTGAACAATTTCACCAGTCCGATAATTTCAAGATCGTCCAAGACTGTCTTCAATCGACATGGTGCTATCTTGAGTTTCGAAAAATACTCGTTACTGGTTTTGCTCAAAAATCGTCTTTAAAACTCTTTTAATAATCGCAACCGTTTCACCTGTTCTTTGCGATAAAAAAAAGGACAACTTCACTGCTGAACTTGTTAATTTAATTACACCATCAAACAAAACGAGGCAGAACAAAACTGGTTTCTTTAGAAAAACGCATGCAACTCCTCTTCACGACCTCGAAGACTGGACCACAGTGAGTAACCTGAACTCAGGAAGGTTGTTCCATCCCTAGCGGTCAAAATGCAAACTATGCGCCTCACCTTACCGACCTGATTTTTTGGGTACCCCTCGTAACTGTGTTTCTGGAACGTACAGAACGAAATACCAACTAATAAAGGCACTAATATATGAATAATGGTATTATCTTTTACAAACGAAAAGTTCACACAGAAATGAAATACTATCCCCTATTCTTACCTGAGCTATTCAGCTTAAGTCTGTGAAGCCAATGACATAATTATACAACCAAAAGAACTTTAGATTTTATTTACAAGACAAATGCAATAGTGTTTATTTATAGGGATAGTCATGGTTTCTGTCAAGCATGGTTAGCTAAGAGTTGGGTGTCACTTATTGTAATGATGCACTCACCATAACCATCGTAAGCGTATTTGCGTCACCCGTCATAACTTTTCTTTACATTTTATCTAAAAACAGCTGCTTTACACACGTGCATTGAAGTGCTAAAGTTGTACTTATATTCCCAGAGAAATAAAAAGTTTTTTTATTTAAAAAATTACTTCACAAAATCTAATAAGTTAATTGCTCTGAGGATCAAATGCTAAGTGTATTCATCTTCAGAGAGGCACCAAACTAAAGGAATATTGTATAAACATGACAAATAAATTTTAGAAAAAATTTAAAAATATAAAATAAAAGATTGTATCACATACTATAAAAGAGCAATTATAATAGTTTAATGAAAGGAGAATTTTGAAATAAGCCTGGTCGTTGTTGACCATGAAAATTTTGATTTTGTGTATGTGTAGGGATTCTCTGCTGCATCAAGATATCTCGAATTTTGTATTTTTTTAACAGTTTCATTTAATTAAAATGGTGTCCGGTTTCTAAAAAACAATGTTTCGATTGCCGATTTTCTTCTTGGTTATTTTTGAAATGGTTGACATGTTCTTTAATCTTGTTTGAGTTTCCTCTTGGCTGTCCAATGTATTTTTTGTCCCAGCTTTTAATGGTATTTCATAAATTTCTGATTTTTTCTTCACTAATAATTTTGTCTTTAGGATTTCCCAAGTGATTTTTGTTGGGTTTTTTTTAAAACGATATATTTATGTCGGTGTGTTTTAAAGCTTGTTTTATAAATTTTGAATAAGGACCGTAATTGATTTCTCCATTGATATTTGCTGTCGTGTTGAGGGAATGAGGGTTGTTCTGATTTCCTGTCCAATTTTCTTTCTTCTACGTATCATCGTGTCGATTATTGCGTAATTTGTATCCGAAAGGTTTCTCCATGGAAAGGGTTTTTACTCTAAAAGGATCCCGAAAATCTCCCTTTAAGATCTTTCTTAGCATAACATCAGCTGTTTTAACAAGTTAGTTTTGAATTTAAACGCTGACTTGCAAAACTCAGTTTAAAAGTTGTTCGTTAAAAAAAAATCAGACTGCTGAGTTTAAAACATTGCTTACTTTCACTTTATTTATAATACTGAACACATTAATTTTATTGACATTTATCTATCACTGTTATTTGCATCATGACAAAACGTATTGTTCAAAGCTCGAGTCGAAAAGTTTTTTACGCTCATTTAATCCTGTTTAATCACGCCACCTTATGACCTAGTGGCGATATAAATTTTTTAGAGATAAACTGAAAGACTAATTTTGAAACACTTTCGTTTATTTATAATTCACAAGAATGAATCTTGTAGATGTGATTGTATAAATGTGGGAGTGATTCATAGATCAATAGCAACGTTAATTTTGTTGTATAAAGCGTGTAACCATAAATAAATACTACTTTTTTCGAGTTATTTTCTATAATTATTGTAGTTTCAATCACAAACTGTCAGAATGATATGAAATATTGAACGGTAGAAATAAGTAACTTGGAAATAAGTAAATTCATACACATTCTTTTTTAGTAAATTTCACTAATAAAAAAATCAAACAATCGTAGTTGCTATTGGTGAATGTTAAATAATGTACTTGGGAATGTTAAATAAATCTTCATTTATTCGCTTTGGAGAAGTACAAGTGTCCTCAAGCGTATTGTAGCAATGATTACATGCTCATTAGAGCAAAATGGTCAGTTGGTTTAGAACTAAAGCTGTTTAAACTTAATATACTGTAGTTTAGCAATATTAAGTAATAGCTGTTGATTCTACGAGTATGTGATTTCTGCCTACCAAATAAATATCTATTTTAATAAGTTCATTCATTTAAATAATGTATACAATAATTGAACTTAAAAAAAACGTTATTAAAACCCTTAGAAAATTGTAATAAGCATTCATTTGAAGAAAAAAATAGTTAACATACTTTAATAGTATTCCTTATGATACGTTGGATAGACTTATATTAACAAACATGGAACTGATAAATAAAACTGTAAAATTAATTGAACCTGATTATTTTTGGAAATCGAAAGGTTTATCGATTTCCAATAAAAAAGTCTAGACAATATATTCATTTAACCCTTACTTAACTTTTTTCCAAGTAAGTCAGTGATAATATTACTACCGAAACTTTCACTAACATAAAGTGTAAGTCGGAATAAAAATGCTTGGGAGTGGGAGATAACCCTCGTCTCATTTTTACTGCCGGAATGTAAGGCGCCCTCGAGTCCGCCCGAGAAGTAAAAATATTACACTTCCTGTGAAACTCACTCACCTTTTCGTGAATCCCGTCCTTATTTCAACCCTTTATAGCAGCCAATTTATTTTATCAGATTTTCCTGATTACATTGTAAAAGGTTCAAATTTAAATATTTAATTGTGTCTGTGATATTCGTTTAAGATGGCTCCAAAAGGATTTCTATGAAAAGATTTAACACAATATCGTATAAGTAATTAATATATTGTAATTATATATGAGGAAAAGTGCATAGTACCCTGTGAAATTGTATTTGCTTAACATGGACCGGTTTCAACCTGTTCCTTTATATATAGTTATATTAACAGTATCCCTCAGTGAATCTGGTCCGAAATAATACTCGTATATTGTACTATTTTTCTCGAATCACAAATAATGAGGCTTCACACTTTGCCAATTCACGAGTTTTACAACCAAAATATAGTTCACTAATGTTTGACACAATTAATAGGTTACCCGATAGCTACAAACAATTTAGTTATGCCCGATTGCTTATTTCACTATTCACATTCGCTGTCTAGTCACAGTCCGGCCGCGAGTCCCTTTCACTCTCTGCTCTTCCTGGCAGCGTTTTCCGGACGGTTGTCCCACGTATCAAAGATGTGTGACAACCCCTTGACGAAGAAGACTCGCAGATGTCCACCGTGGGCACACTGATAAATAAATAAATGTGCTATTTCATAAACTAGATACAGTTGTATTGAAATCGTCTTCTTTTGAATCGACAATTATTTTGAAAGCTAAAATATTGTCACTTATACTTACATCGAGAACTCATTCATATATACAATATTTACAATCATACTGGCTCATTATTCGAATTCTTCCACTTAAGTATCCGTAGGCTGGTAGCCATTTTTCACTAGGTCTCTTATTGTTGTACCAAGAACTCGTCTAAAAGTGTTTGCGGTCAAAACTGCTTTTAGACGAGATTTGGACGCCTGTGGCGTTGGAGCAAATTTTATCGAATTTGGTAATATGTTGACAAAACGGGCTACTGCCTGAAAAAGCAAACGTTCGTAAACCACCGTTCTGTGTCGCCCAGTCCGGTAGTTTTCCCTGCCTCTAGTTTCATAAGAGTGTATGGTCTACACCTCTTAAAGGATCGCAACTGGTTTTGAAGAAACGCATGTCTCAAGAAGTGTTAACAGATTGAGACTTTTGAACGCTGGTTTGCAAGACTCTCCCAATTGAATTTTTGCAATGGTTCGCACTGTTTTTTTTAGAATGAAGAGTCTGGAAAGGTGGTGATTTTGCACAACCGCCCCACAGAGCGATTCCGTAGGCGAGGTTGGTTATAACGATACCTTTTATTCACGCAGAAGGGATCCGACCCTGTATATTCACAGTACATACACTGTTCGTTCACAAGGGTGTTCTAACTGTATGAACTACTTACTGCTTTCCGTATTATTTGGCTTTCGAAGATATGAGCTTGATATTTGGTTCCGGAGAAGGTTTGAAAGTTCCACACGTCACAGGAACAATAGACAGGCGCTTTTATGAGCAAACTTGTAACGTATAGCAGTCAAAGTTGCGCTCCGCAAAACTTGAGTATCTGCTTCACTTGAGAAACATCGCAGTCAAGTTGGCTTTACTGCAATCCTGAGCGGGTTTCAACAAACATACTGGTTACATTTTAAAGAGGCTTTCAATTTGTATACGTTACATACCTAGTGAACATCACAATCAAATTTTAGATCTACAGTGAATGTTATGATCAAATCGTTTAATCTGTACGTCAATGATGAATATATGTTTAGATAACAATGATAATTATATCAATGTAACGCATTCGCCGCGGTAAATTAATCGCCTTAAAGGTTCATATGTATTGATGTTTGTAGACAAATATTTTTATATAATAATCACAAGCACAGACTACTCATATTGTAAAATATGTATTTTTTTGAACTTAGTCCATCTACAGTTGTTTTGATCTGCAAAAGTTAATAATTCAATCAATGCCTTTCCAATGCCAAAGTAAAATCAAAAGGAACCTTGGCATATTTACTATTATCTACGTTTAATAAGGATATGTCGAAAGAGATGATCCTTACTTGCTCTAATGAACAACACAGGTTGTAGCTGTTGGTTATCTTGTTAGATACTGGAATCTGCATTTTTGAAAATATTGTATATCTAAAATTGTTACCCAAACAATATCGTATACTTTTTATATACTGTATTTTATAAACAAAATCTTGACTACACCTATAAATCACTATAAAACAAATTACATTAGGACAGAAATAGAGAAGTCAGACAAGAAAGTTAAATCAAAATTAAAACAATTTCTTGTCAAAAACATATTTTATTAAATTAGCGAAACGTAAAACTTTATTAAATTGAATAAAATATAAAGAATAAAATAATATTTTAAATAACTATTAATTGTTTAATGATTGTTACTATTTTGAACTTTACTTGATATTTATTGGGTTGACTTTCTTTTTTATTACTATTTTACAATTTTAGATTTAATTACTTAGTTTTTATTGCTTTTATTTTTTATTATTATTTCAAATGCGTATACAATATTTATACAGCTACACGTTTCTTCTTCTGCCCTTCAACAACAAGATTTTACATTGAGCTTTTGTTAACTAAAATTCAATTCTATATTAACCGATCGTACTAACTAGAACTATTCTATACAAACTCCTCCTCCACCTATCACCCGAAAGGACTCTCTATTATTTCGTTTGACTATATTTTCAACATTAGCTTTAGTTTTAATTGAGCTGTAAGTCTAAGTGGGTTATTCATGAATGGCACCGGACTTGGCAAGTGTACTTGATCGACGGTTATGTCGGTATAATGTATGTAATGCACAGGATGCTGTTGTCGGAGCCATAATCAAGTCGTTGATGCCATGTTGCAGTTGGCAGTTATGGCGTGATGCCATGTCCTACACAAACTGCTCTTTTATACACCAAACTGCACATTCTGACCGTGTATTAACCGTGTATTGAATGTATTGTAAACCATGCACAGCGAGAAATGTTAAGTTGGTATTTCTAAAATATCACACTTAAATAGATCGTTTGAATAATCATTGATTTTCTTGTAAAGGATTTTCTATATAACATTAAAATAAATCCATCGGTTTTAAGTTTCACTTTGCAACCGAAAGTGACGTTAAAAATTCTTGCATATCTGTTTGTAACGTGTTTAAGCCATTTTGGAACGCATATAAATGTAACTCAAGATCGGCTGAAATGAGGTGGTGAAACTTTATTTAAGGGTTTAGCCTATTAGCACAGTGTGTTTAGCTATTCTTGATGTCCATACAACATTCTCAAAATAAATGGCAGGGGACCAAAGTAGATTCTAAACACCAACACTAAAAAAAGTAGGTCTTATCAAATTTATTTATCTTAACCTAGTCTAGACAAACATTCCATAAACTACATAGTTATTTATACGGCGTGTCAATTTCAAGTTGGAATCGTGTGGATAGTGCAAACGCTCCAGCCTGTTTAGGGCTGCAGTGTCAATTTTGAAATAAATATTTTAATTATGAAACCAATCTTAAATTTAGATTTAGTTTACAATAATTTAATTTGAATGTTTAAAAAAGTCTTTAGTTTTAAATCATTTTTGATTGAATGTTTAAATAAACCTTACTAAATCCACATTTAATTAGATACTACAAATTCATAAATACTTTAGATGTCTTCATTATATAGTATGTATGTTTTTCATGTCCATAAGGAATTCTTTCGTAGTTTTCTCCGTAGTCCAATGTTAACATAGTGGCTTCCCTCATCCCTGTTAGGTTTTATAACAATTACATTTACTAGCTGCATACTTTCACGAATTCTTTATAATAGTTATGTACTTCGCTGGGAGAATCAACTGATATCCGGTAAGTTTTAGCAAAGTCTTCATAATGTTAGGAAGCATTGTGCGTGCGTCATTGTCTAAAACAACCAAGCCAATTCTCCGTGTTGAAGGTTTAAAATACGTTTAGCTTTAAGCATTTTTAAAATGGTTATAGAGCGAGGAGAATGCCCAGTTTTGTTAACGATAGTTTGTTAGACAATAACATTCCGAACACGACCCCAAACCGCACTCAGTTATGCCCAGTGGTTTTGATAAATCTCTATTTACAAGTGTTCAACCCCTGTTACAGACGACATACATAGTCAGCATGAACAGCAGGCAGAAGACCTCCAGCGGACTGGAGAAGCGTTCTTCTTACAACCACACGGAGTGCGCGTGCCAAGACCGTCTGGAGGAGGTGATGCCGAGGGACGGGCGTTGACTACCGCGCCGAGAGGAACTCTGAACCCATGTAAGTACAATTGCCGTGTTATTGAAGTCGGTTTACGTGAAGTACTACGACACTTAATATTTTCATTCAGTATATTTAAATCAAATTTAACCTTGAGTGGTAGTGATATACACTCCTAAGAAATTCATAATATATAGAGTGTTTTGTGTCTTGTTGCAGGTGCAAGTGTCCCAGTGAGCACACGGTGCGCAGGTTGGCCAACGGGTTCCTGTGCGTATGACTGCTTCGACAAACAACGAGACTGTATCAAGCCAAGAGGGGAAGGAGTACTTCAACCATGCGGATAGGCTGTGAGTAGAAGTATATTTGTCTTATTAAATATTTATTGATGTGCATTCTACTGAAATATTTGTTTTCAGGTAAAGGCATTAATCATAACTACCTGAGTTGAGGCCCTAATGGATCCTGGTTAACAATCTAACCTTTGGAATCTGAGGTCCTTAAACTGCTTATATATGTTTAGTAGAGTTGTTCGTTTCTTCTATTGAATATCTTTAATACATAATAAATTCTAGTGTTAAACGTATATGTATTAGTGGAAAAACAATAGTATAGTTTTTATTACTGAGCTGATAGCTCGTCAACTGGTAATTCAGAATTGTCAAGTTCAAGCATGTTCATACGCTAAGACATTAATTGTATGAACAAATGTGTCAAGTACTGTTAATTGATATCATTGATTCATTTTCAACCCGTGTAACTAGCTTTAAACAAAGTTAAAATCGGAAGGAAATATTTTTATCATTCAAGCTTTACCTCTCAAAATATTGATATTAAAAATCTTTGTATCAGGGCCAGTAGGGGCGTCTACTGCAACTGGCCGCATTATTAAATATCGTAGTATGCACCCCTATTTTTCATTCACAGATTACTAATCATCGTGTATACAAAAATACAAAATAAAATATTCAGGTGTTAATTCATATGAATGAATTTACGTTGCTGTTTTACCATTGCTGATCATTTTCAAATATTAAAATAAAAATTGATTTATATTTGAATTTTGTTTTATAGTTTATTTTAACCCATATATGCCCAACTGAAATTGTATTCACCAATTCCTCTACCTTGTTACATGTGACTTATTAAAGTTTACTAATACCATAAAAATACCAAAAAAATCTTTGGCATTATCAGTATGGAGATAACAACCGCCCCATTTTTTTGGGGCGTTGGACATGTCTGAGTACAGACTGCCACGGTCACTTGTGATATAAAGCAAGTGTATTGTTTGGGAAAGGGTTAGACACAAAGCGTTACAATTGTTTGAGTATATTGTATTACATTATTATTTTATTTATTTAAATCAACATATAAATCAAAAGACAATTAAAATATTTAATGTTTGGAGCGCCTGATACTTTACGAATTAAACTGTTCAAAGCAGTGGCGTAGCAGCCAACATCACACTTTTTACATTTTTTTGTAGTGTTGAGGCAATAGCCACATCTAATCTGGTTCGCACTAGAAACGATCAAGTGTCCAAAGTTGTCAAATCGAACTCATTTAGCATTCTTTCTTTGACAGGTTTCACTGGTCTTCCATGGCTGGCTGAGTACTGTACTTTCCAAGATAGACCTTAACAATGTTACGGATGAAATCGAGCCATTCTAAAGAGGCTGGTGTTAGATTGTACATTTGGTACGCATCAGCACTGCACTGAATAGAAAAGAATAAGTTGCCAATACCATTTTAATTTTGATGTTACATGTAAGCAGCTAATCCAGCCTGTCACCTCCCATGTATTGATTGTACAGCGTTATACAGGCTAGTTGTTTCATGGGTTTTCCTTTTGTTCATTACTCCACCGAGCAGGTGCCAAGTGGGGACCCTGCTCTGTTGAAGCTACTGTCACAACATTGTTGTCGTATACCTCCAAAAAATTAATGCCTGTTTTCGTCTGTAAGTTGACCATAGCTTTCTTGGCATTTTCTTTAGCTCTTGGATGAGGAAGTGAGCATGGTCTACTCTGTCTACTCTTATTGTTCCAGTTACGTCATGTTTACCTACCTAGAGATGTTCCAGTAGATTTATTGATGTAAGATAATTATCTATAAATAAGCTGTAGTAACATCTTGAGGAAGCTTGCCAACAAGATTAGCAACTACAAGATCCACCACAACCAAGAGAGTGGGGTTTGTATTCCCAGATCTTGAAACCAAACCTGACGGTTTGTTATGGATGTGTTGTTTTCCCCGTATCTTCAAAGTATCTTACCATGACTAATCCACACCTCAGATAGATCTTTTGATAACTCAAGCCACTTTCTGTTCAAGGAACAAAAGCATTAGCTCGAGCTATAGAGATGGACGCGGTTCCTTTCATGTCAATATACTCATGAGGTTTAGAAACTAAAATTGGGGAAGGTGGTACCAGTGACAGTTGTATCATCTAGCCTCGGCTTTCGAATCATTAAACCAAGTGTTACCTCCTCTAAACCATTTCTGGTTATCACCAAGCTTGTAGTTGCCCTTCCGCTAATCTGGTTGCCAGAGAGATGGTTGATGTCATTCCATTTGATTCATCACCACTGTCTTCATCACTCAACATATGATTAGCTGGTGGAAGGGTGTAAACTGTATCGTTTTGAAATTCATCTTCACTCTTCCAAAATGTGCAAGATTTCATCCACAGTAAGACTGAAAATAAAATATATGGATAAGAACAATAAAAACGTATTTTATTAACTTTTAGGCTTTCGCGGCCGGTGTCATAACTAAGATCTAAGGCTTCCGGTTTACACCGCGTCACATTGAAATACAATTACTGCAGACTTCGCTGTGGAGAGTCATCCTCAGTAACTTGTTGACTGGCTGAGATGTATTGGCTTGCCTGGCGTCTTCGTCAACAAGCTACTGAGGATGACTCTCCAATTATGTGAAAGTCTAGCAGTACCTGTATTTCAACTATGAGCGGTAAAACTGGAAGCCTTAGATCTTAGTAAAAACGTATTTATAAAGATTTTTTCAAACAAGAGTAAGTAAACCTAAGAATAATTTTCTAGGTGTACTGGAACAAAGTCAATGATACAGACCTTTTTCAAATTTTAGTCACACATAACCTACAAAGATATCGTACTTCAAAATTTAATATTATATTGCTTCCCAAAGATTTATTAGCTGTCATTGAACAAAACAAGTCATTCCTGTCAAAATTATAAAAAAATACTATTTGTTATAATTCAATTATGTACCCACTATGCCCAGTGCCCCATTATTAGCATCAAAATAAGTGAGGTTAGAACCTCTAATACTTGATCATAATAACAAACCTAATATACATCTTTACAACACACGTAATTATAACGTTTAAAATAATAAAGTAAAGATAATAAAGTAATAATATATAACCAATCTACGAAAAGATTTTACACACGTGCCAATCATAAAGACAGAATATTACACAATCACCAAATGGTGGATGATTTCATAGGCCAGCTGCTGAAACCTTCAGAACACTAACACAAGTGTGTACAACAACAAATGTACCAAAAAACAAATTTTTTTATATTAAATAATTTATCTTTGCACGTTCAAAATGAGCGGTGGGCATATATGGTTAAACTACCCAAATCTTTGAATAATTTAATTCATGTTTTATATATGCTTTGATGCTATTGCGTTGCTCAACTTCCATATTTAATAATCACCAAATAACACCTTTAAATGAACTGGCGGTCACTGAGAGGAAATATTAGAAGCAAATATTAACCTCGTGTGTCTGTCTGGTTAGTACCTGCTCAGATCTGGTTTATACTGGGGTACAAAAGAGTTGTTCACAAAATTACTGGGCACTTTTGTAGTTGTCCAGATGTTGAACAGGCTCCGTCCCTCACCAGGGAGGTTGGATCAGACATATTTTAGGGGATGCGGCAGCAGGGTACTCACAGGAGAGGGGCTTGCCATAATCTTGGGGGAAAGGTCCCATGAGTGTTAGCAAGGCTCTCCATATCTTGGGGTTAGAGCCCCTGGGGGCTATCAGCGGGCTAGCTTGTTGCGCCCTTCTCATATTGTCTGGTCAGCCGAACCCAGTCCCATTCTCTCCTGAATCCAGACTTCTTCATTCCGGTGGTAGAGCAATGGTTCAACAGACGAGGCAGACGTGGCGGTACCAGTCCCCAACCACTGGATCCCCTCAATCTAACATCTAACCTAGTGTGTAAACGTACTGGCCTCTAAGACTACTGGTCCACTAATGACCATCAGAACTGACGCCACTACTGGCTCCATGTACAACGACATAAAACCTTCCTTTTTCCAATCGTATATACGTCGGTTAAAGTCTGGCTAGTCCCTACGGGGATGCTCCTGGTGGCAAGAGACGAACGCCACGTTGGAGGAAAGATACTCTAAGCCCATAAGATAGATGGGGCGTAGCAGGCTCGTCGGCCCCTCTCCCCTGGAACGGAGGGGCTGGCCAATAACCAGTGAAGGTTGCCACCGTGTGATTCCTTCCCTCCCAGAATAGGCGCTCTCTGTTGGACGTGTTCTCTCTAGACAACTGACTTGTAAAATCGTACGAAACGATGTATAGTTTTGTCGTGTTGCAGGTGTATAGAGATGGGCACCTGTCAGCCTCCTGCGTGTGACTACGGCGCCTACCTACGCAGTTCAGGCCGATGTCCCAAGTCCAGGCATGAGAAGTTCCGCACCTGGAACCGCTACCACTAGACACTTACTAGTAGCTAGTTCTTGTTGTACATTCTACCCTATCTTACACACATCTTATCATTATATTACCTTTACTGCAGTTTATTGTACATTTAAATGCAATAGAGGTTTTAGAGATTCAATCATTGTAGTTTCGTAGGCCAACCTCTGTAACCGTTCAACCATATCGGTAGCGCTTATGAGAAAAGATTGTATACCTGAAAATCTAGTTATTTCAGTAGAAGAGAAACTATCAAAATAGTTGTTTAAATAATCTTTCTGTGAATAAAATTGTTATATCTATTGCTTACGGCTTGAAATTTCCATTTAGTCTTATTTACACCTTAATAATAGGGTTTCACAATTATTACCTTTAGTAAATGTCTTTAAAATTCAATACGTACTTGTTTAATAGCAGTTTTATTTTTATATTGAATGTTGTTTTAGTCAGCATTTATTTTGTAATATATTGTATTATTTCTATTGTATTAAGCGCTTTCTTAGTATAAGTTCTTTTACATTTTGTATATATGCAATAATACTTAAAAGTGATATATAATCGTGTTTTTGGCGTACTTACTGTTAAATCATTAAAAAAGTGTGCACAATTTAGCTATGTATATAGGCGTAACTGCATTAATGATTAGTATGAAAGAATAGTAGGATAACCGCAATTTAAAATCGACAGATTCAATCTAAGCTTTATTACGTGCTATAATAGGGATCTTTGCTGCAAATACATTACTGCAAAGATCCTTAAGGCGTTTAGGAATCTGGAGCACCTTGAATTTGATTTGTTGAAACTAACCTTGTGGCATTGTGTGAATATAACAGGCACTACGTTTAACAGTTGTTTAAGAGTTAAAACTTACCCTTGTCTAGCTGTGAATACCTGTGTACAATACCCTACTTTGGTCATACCAATATACCATATAGTGGTTTTCATTTCAAACCAGTATACAAGAAAAGGAGTCAGTTTATAATATTCATATATTACCCATAGGTGTTGAAGACGAATTTTAATATTTTACCAAATCGTGTAGTTATAGTATCATTGGGTATATTAATAAAGATGTAGTCAGCATCTGTTTTGACACAACCTTTGGCACCAGAAATAATTATGGCAGACGGATTTTAATAATATTTAGTAGGAAATCCACAAGTTTTGTATACATTTTACACTAATTTATTTGGTACGAGTAAACAAATTGGTCGCCATTTTTCACCCTTATTACTTCTGGCTTCGGCTTATGACAGAGTGCTACTATTAGGCTTTCGCGGCCGGTGTCACAACTATAATCTAGTTCTTCCGGTTCACACCGCGTCCAAATTTCATAGTTAGGTTGAAATATTTCGGTCTCGCTGTGGGTACCATCTTCAGTCACTGATTGGCTGAAACTGAGCTACTTGCTGTCCGCTGTCCTATAGGAAATATTTCAACTATGATGAAGTTTGGACGCGGTGTGAACCGGAAGAACTAGATTATATACTGCTACTACATAATTATTTATATACTCTTAATATTGTACATAGTTATGTGTTGTATATTGTTTCATTGTGATCGCTCCTAGGTTAATTTTTGTACGTGAATAGTACAAAGCTTGTGTTCTGTAGGAAGCAAATGACGACCCGAAGACTGACCAACCTAGTGTGGATGCAGTTTTAGTACTATTCGTTTACTTCAGGAAAATGTTTATTGTTTAATGTAGATTTTTTATTTTATAAACTTCTTTGTAAAGTGTATTTATAAAATATAATAAATTCATGTAATTATAAATGTAACTGTTGTTTTGATTACTTCCTTAAATGTGTTTATCAAGAAATAAAATGATAAAGTCCGAGCACCGAAAGACTTTATTTTGTTTTTTTCCTATGAACTACTTTATCATGTAAGAAATAAGAACAAACGTAAATACTTGTTCTTTTAAAAATAATTTCGCCTCCAGACATTTTTTTTGTTCATTCCACTTCAAGTTCTGCTCTGACACTTCCAAGATTTTAGTTCTTACATATAATAGAGCAATATCGCGCTATTGCTGAAACCACTGTCTCTTAAATAGTTTCGTGAAAATGTATAGTTCGGAAGACATACTTTGCGTCACCCATTCCCCACCTAAAATCTGGGGGGAGGGCCCCCAAAGTTTTAAAATACAACCCCACCCTTGTAGCCCCTCAAAATAAAGGGAATTTTAACACAAATTCAACGACGCAAAGAAAAGTTGTTTATCTCGATTAGTTTTTTTTGTTATACCAATTTAAATATGACACAAAATCAGGTTTAAAATGCCATATTTCACACACAATTTATTTTGAATGACAACATTTTCTTCAAAATGCTCAATGAAATTATGTTATAAGGTTGGGATGTTTCCAGAGTATTTCTAAGAAAATTTGTCATTCAAAACAATTGTATGTGAAATGTGACATTTTAAACCTGATTTTTTGTCATCTTTAAATTATTGACACACCAGAAATTATTGACTTTGAATTATTATTCAGAATAAATTTTCCCAAAACATTTGGACAATTTTGGGTTATATTTGGCAAATTATGAACAACTAATCCATTCTTAGGCTAAATTAGATTGGGTACAATGGAGCTGTTGTATTTACTTATTAAAGTAATTTACTGGTTGCTCTGGGCTTGATTAACAAAAGCACGATTGATGCTGTGTAGCCGGCAGTGAAATCAATTTGCAGATTGTTTATTTCATACGCAGCACGCCACAGGCCTGAGTGTTGTGTTTGGAAGAACAACATGCCAATCATACGTGTTTTGAGTATACAAAGTGATTGTATTTCAACTAGTTCAATTATTTTACACATCAAATCAAATTAGAAATATTGAAATACAACTTTGCAAATAACATAACTACGTAGATTAAATATTATCGTGTATTAAAATAAAGTGTTAAAATTATTTATCGATTGATTTAAGACTTTACTTGCTAGCTGATTTCATACCACATGTGTCTTTTATTTTTGCTTTGCAGAAATTGAATTATTTAAAGGCTTTCCGAGAAAGTAAATTTTTGGATCTTAATTAAACATGTAACATGTCTGTTACGTTATTTTTCAATTAATTAAAACGAGACTGTTATCTCGTCATTAATTAGGTTATAAACATATAAATTGTTGTATTGTAATATTTCTTAGTTTTATTGGCTGTTACTGTTTAATACAAAATGTGTCTTACTACTGCTTGTAATCCCCCAAAATGGTTTCTAATATTCCCTAATTATTACATTGGTATGTTTATTAATGCTACATTGTAATAGGGCATTGCCTGTAATGTTATGCATTTCTAATAAATTAATCCAATTAAATGTATTTTTTAATAAAAATTAGCCAAATAAAAATAAACGTTTAGGCTTTATCAAGCGACGATTTTTCTAGGACCGGGCAAAGACGTTTTTAAAACAAAACCGATTTAAAAGCAATTGTCAAATCCTTTGTATTATGCTATCATTATTATCTCACCACAACACCATATTTAGTTGCTCTGTAGTCCTACATTTCATGTAGCTACTTAAGTCAATGTTTCTTCCTACTAAACCATACACAAAACAACCCTATGTGTACGTACACCCAACATCTGAGTCCGCTGGTTTTGACTCCTCTTTTACGAGCACAATATATAATTCCAGGATCTCCATGAGGAATCCACGTTGTGGCACATTCCGAACAGTGTCAAAAAGTTGGCCAAACTGAACGACACCAACGTTGTCCATGGACTCTGCAGGGGTCCAGCTGATTGCGCGACGGGTGTCTATAATCTCTGGTTTTGGCATTCTTTCAACCATCAAACTCATAATCCACAGGAGCTGACACTATCAGCCTTGGAACAAGACAATCTTGCTGACGTGACCTTTCCTCACAAGTAGAACACTGTGATTGATAAATGGTTGAAATAACTAGCCAACGGAATTAGTCTAGATTTTTAATGAATTCTTTACCAACTTAATTAAGTGAAAGTGAACTAGGATAATCCGTTCTATCGTACTAGAGACGAACTTATCTAAAGTGAAATGTTGGCTGTGTCCTAGAAAGATTATTTCCATGATATGGTCCTGGGGAATCTACATGAGTTCTGCTTATAAGCGTTCAACGACCTTTGTGCTAAACTCAAAGACGGGGAGAGTTAACTGGATAATTGAAAATGCCACAAAGTCTAAGTAATTGCTTAGAGCTGAAATGGGCTATAAAATTATTTCTCTTGATCATTAGTTATGGTAGCTTAAGTTATATGTTGAACTTAGTGAAATACAGCGGCTACCGTTGAATTTGCTGAAATACAGCGGCTACCGTATGATTTGTCTGTCTGTGAACGCGGGTGGGGAAACTATTGCAGTAAGTCACGAGTCAAGTAGCCTATTAGGTCTTGGACTCTAACCAACTTGGCTTCAAGAGTATCATCCCAACTCCACAGATTTCTGGAAACCTCCAGACTTCCGCTGACTTAATTTTCTCATAATGTATGTATGCTTGAATATAGTACAATCATACATACATTAATTATAATTTCAATTACAATTTCAAACCCTAATATTAATGGTTTGGAAATATCCTGCTACGAAGAACTAAACGCTTGTGTTGAATATTTTCAACTTTAAAACTAGTTTGTCAAAGTCAAACTATGTTCATTTCAAATTGAGGAACCATCCCAATTATAACAATGAACGTACACCTCTATTTATGATAGATGAAGAAATCATTGAAGAAGTCTCTACAGTTAAATTTTAGGAATCCGTATTGATAAAAATGTATCATGGGATTCACAAATAGAAAGTGTTAGTACAAAACTGCATCAAGTATCTTTCTACTTCGAAATTTGGCTGAATACTGTAGTTGTTGACTTTAATAACTGCCTATTTTGGTCTGATTCACCTTACATAAATTATGGAATTTCTTTATGGGGAGCATGTTCACCAAAGGTTTATACGCATATTTATTTTACAAAAAAAAAGCCATCCGAATTGTTTCTAAGGCAAGATTTTAGAACCTTGTAGGATTTCAAAACCCTAAAATTTTGATTTACCTTGTATGTACATTTTGGAAACAAATTTTTATTTTTTGCTTAACAAAATTGATTTAGAGACAGGAGCGAATCTCCATACCCACAATACTAGGCACGCCAATCAACTAAGAAATAGCTATCATAGGCTTTACATATGATCAACTTCCTGTGTAGCTGGAGTTAGACTGTACAATAAATTACCTCTAAATATTAGATCAGAAACTGATTTAAAAATGTTTAAAAGAAAGCTAAAACAATTCTTATTGAACAAGGCATTTAATAGTGTGGGTGAGTTCATTGGTAGTTCAAATTAATATTCATTATCAAGATAAGGCTTCACTACTTTACTTTCTAGACAACTTTTACTAGATGAATATAATTTTTACAACTATAATTTGGCCAAACCCGGTACCGGGATTTTATCATTTTAAAATTTAGTATGTGTCAAAATTAGCTATAATTATTTTGAAGTGTCAACACAATCCATTGTACAATGACCTCAATAAAATGCTTAATGTTTAATATATAAACGTCAATAAAGTTTATTTTGTGCTAAAGAATTGTTTAGAAATTATATTTAATCCTTCACAACATTCCAACTTGGAAAGTACTTGTAAGTTAGCATAAAATCTAGCACACCATAGCTTCACTAAACCGAAAATCATATGTAAAGGCTAACATAAATTGGGTGTTGGAAATAAAGGTACAAACCCGAATATATCTCCAAACCAAATATTTTGGTATTTAAAGGGTGAAAAGGTAAAGGTTGTCTTGTTTAACGAGACGACGTTAGGACTACAAAGTCCTCTCTGCCACTCAACCTCGACCTCTACCTAGCGTCACCGTATTGTCACATTACAAATTGTGAGTGATGAGCTCCGGAGTCGCGTGCGATACCAATCCGCCACTTATTTATAAAATTATAAATGTTCCAAAATTGTAAATGCCCACTTTGACTGGCGTCTTTTTTTTAAAGCCAGGCGTCTTCAATACAGTAAAAGGTTTATGAGAGTTGTATCCAGGACACAAGGGTTCACATTTCAAAGTAAAATGTTCACAAACCGCGTTTTAATTGTACTTACAGAAAATATCTCACTTTAAAGCAATGGTTTCTAGAAATATGACCGCACATTACGGGTGATATGACGGTGAGTTTTGTTTTCACGTTATCATATGAGAGTGGCTCAGAAAACGGTGGATGTAAAGTAGCGGTGAAAACTAGTTAAGGGTTTTCTCGCCAGGTGACAACATTAAGTTTTGTAACAAAGTTAGCTTAACCATTAATATATACGTAAATCAGATTTTGACAACTAAAATAAAAACAACATTACAAAAAGTTGCTTTTGCTACACTGTTTGAATATTGTGTTGCGTCCACGTCACCGTTACGTTGGGTTTACGGTAATATAGCGGTGAACTTTTTTCAGGAAACCATAGCTTTATATCGCCGCTGCCATTACGGCCGTTTATAGGTGAACATTTTTTCAGGAAACCATATTTAAAGTAAAGATTGAAATTTTGTAGAAATGTTTAACACAATTTTTATGGTTAATGAACACGTGATGTACAGTTTTAAATCATAAGGCTTAACAGCTGATGTTTCACACTAATTTGAATAAACCTGTGCTACTGCGGACGCCCCGTCGAGGGTATCGTAATATCTTGTTATGGAAGGTAGTTGTGGCACATCATTGTGTAGAGTCTCAGGTACATTTCACCACAAGTTAGTCAGGCGAGCGCTGAACCATATATAAACCTAGGTTATGCCAACTGTTTGAGCTGTAAATATTTATTCGCATATAAATGTGTTCTATAGTAAAGTTACGCCTGAATACATAAACCACGAAGATTTGCTGGATCGCCCTTGGCAAGCTGTCAGGATTGGCATAAATGTTGTGTTTTCTAGATCTTGTGTCGAGATTGATTTAGTGACCATTTGGCAAGGTTTTCTGGCAGGTCAATACTCACATTGCATTTCTCATCTTACAACATATGTAGGGACGCACACTTAATTTTGTAAATCAAGATCCTGACTAAAACCGAGACATAAATTACGGACGAAGAGCTAGGTAAGGTGATCCGTGGTTTGGAGGTCTTTCTTCAAAAATTACTGGCTGATGGGTTTTCCGGTTGGATTTAACATAACACCAAAATGTTGGCAAGTTGTGTAAGATTGTCCTGATTTCCACTAGGGAAATCAAGTTGTCCCAGTGATGCTTACAAGTGTATGTCTTAAATTTTAGAACATTATTAACAATGCTATTACTACTATTATCTGTTTTACTCAATGGTTTTACGTTGTTCCAAAACTTACTTCATTCATTCTCAATGAGCTTTGTTCCCTTTCATTCCCTGGCCAAATTGCCAATCAAATAGCTTTCTTCTCAATGCGTTTCTATCATAAAATGTCAGTTTCAGTAATTCCTGTCGATTTTAAATCTTTCTTTACTGTTCCTTTAATTTTGACTTTCCCCTACTTTGAGTTTTCATTTTATTGTTAATCTAGAAGGAATCATCCTGTTTGTACGGTCGTATAGAGTTATATTGGTTTTATTCACCGATATTACGTACATTACTATAGTAGCGGAAACACGGTAGTAGTAATGTACGCAATATACGGTAATTGTTAATAAGAAGCCTCTATTTAATTGTTAATACGAAGTTCGTAAGTTTATGGTTCAGTGTTAAATTTTTAATATTTTCCCTTTTTTTTGATTTTATCTGTCTGTCTTCTTCTGTTTCTGAACCAATGTTTTAGGTGTATACTCATTATAACATCCAGCACTACTACAACTATTTTATACATATATAACCTCCTCCAATAAAGTTACTATTTTCTCATCGGATTGTCTACATCAGAATGAAAAGCAAGAAATTGCCTCAAATAAATCTTTTTGAACTGCCTGTCTGTGTATGCTGATTTCAGTATGCGGTTTCAGTATTATGACAAACAAAAATCAAATTGTAGTGACAATACCCTAAATTGCCTCAAATTATTATATTTTCCTACAAAATAAATTTTGTATGTGACAATTTTATTGCCTTTAGTTCCAGTGATTCATTTGCGTATTTCATTATACACTATACCCCATTTGATGTTCATTATTTTGACATTATTTCATAAGCATTGTATTGTGTAATTTAATAATAGCTCTAAAGCATTGGTTTACTTCGACGCTATAGAATGAAATAGACGGAAGCCAAAGAATGTGGCAAACTGACACTATCTACAATCAAAATATTTAGTTTAGTCTACCAGCCACATGGAAACCAGCACCTTTCTTCCTTGGCAGAAGTCAGCCACGCTATTGTATACATAGGTTGGTTGCAGTGTGGTCAGGTTACACTGTTGACGAGCTGTCGCTGTCAGTGCTCACAGACACGAATAACCGAAACTAAACAGCTGACTGACTGACCTGAACCAACCAACAGCTGACCAGCTGAGTCACTGTCAACACACAACACCTACGCTGATCTGTGTGCTGAACGTCTTGAATCGTACGTTCATATATGCTTAATTAAATAACATGCTTTTTTACATTACTATTTATACATTATAAATAAGTTAGAAAATGAATTGAAGGAAAATACGCGTCAAAAAAATATACAGTGTTGTTCGACCAATACATTTTGTACGGGGTAATTGATTATAAAGTTTGTGTTCAAGACCAATCAACTTTGTTTATTAGGCTGGAGACTTGTACGGGTAAAGTGAAGGTGAAATGGACGTTTCAGCGTACTAGAAACTGAGAACTTTGCGTCAACAATGGAACTCGCGACTTTTAGTGTCTCTACAAGGACTTGCAGACCTTATGAGATACCGCTTTCATGTAATGAATTTACATAAGATTGTGTAACATTGTGGTCGTGAAAAGTAAAACAGTTTATCTAGAACCATATTTAAAAAATCGAATTTTACTATTTACGTAGCTTTGAAAATAGTGTGTTTTATAGCTTTTGCATTGAAATATTTCCTCCACACCGTACGTCTTAACATGTCATTAAAAGTACTGAGCCTAAACCATTATACTATTATAACTACTGCGTTTTACGGACATCGTTACGTTTTTCAATTCGTACTTAATTGCTTTCAACAATTTTATTGCAAAAATACTAAAACTCAGGAATGTGTTGTGTTTGAAAGATAAGCGCCATTACCACAGGTGCTCTGTACACATATACAGGGTGCTCAGAGAGTATGTTTGAGTCTGAGCCTGAGCATCTACTGACTAGTGGACAACTGTAACCAGGTTCTGGAACACAACAAACGTACAAACATCACAGGATTGACATGGTCACTCGTTTGTCTGTGCATCTGAAACTTACGTTTTTTTGTAAAGCTTCTATTAATTGTTTTCTTTGACGAAAACAAAAAGCTCAGTGTCCAAAGCGTTTATAATATTTCACTAGTCTGTAGACTAATGAATGTTTGAAATAAAGGGCTATGTGGGAAAAGGTATTTTCTAAGACATTGACAGTTCAGTCGAGCTAATAGGATTTAGGATGAAGAAATATCTTTAGTGCCGTTGAAACTTTTAAGGTAGCAATGATGTATTATCAACTAGTGTTTGTTTCTTCCATTAATTAATTGTCTTTCCGTGTCGGCCAGGGTTGATTGATTGACACGTTTAGTGTGTCGGCAGTTGAGTAAAGACGTGTTCAGTAAGCCGACCACGCCCTAAGCTTTGTGATTCAGATGAGGGGTGAACTACCGGCCTTCACACCTGGCCCAATTAATGCATTACCTCTAGCCGTTGATAAGGGTTGAGAGCTTCATAACTTATGTCGCTTTTGTTTGACTGTGATTTCTTAATTCAATTAAAATGTCACTTACTTTTAAAGAGATTTTCTTAATTGATTTAAAATTCAAATAAAATGTGCAGGTTTTAATGGACGTAGACAAAACTTAAGCACTCTGTTGCTCTGTAGAGTAAAAAAGTCATTCTTATCATACAGGGTTCTTAGGCTAAGTTTAGTTAGAATCCTGTATATTAATTAGGTTAGGTCTGAATGGGTATGCTTCCATTCAACGCCAGGGAGTAGTTATTTTCTTCCTGAAGTGGCTGGAAAAATTCGTATTATTGTCTTGTAAATCAAGCACCTCTAATGGTGAAGACGTGTGCCTGCTCATAAATAGAGCAACTTAATAATGACAACTTAGCTTGTATAGAACCCATTCTTAAGTATACGAGTTTCGTCCAAGATATTAAATAAAATTCAGCTTTTGTGTAATGATATTTTATACTTAGCTTTGTAGGTACTGCTTAGTAAGCCAATTTATTCACCCTTTTGAACGTGAAAGGGTTCGTTCTTGCTACGGGTAAGTACTTTGCCATGTTACCGAAATCAAACTCCCTGAAAATATCCTATAAGTCCAACTGTCAAACTGTTCAAACCACAATCTAAAAAAAAAAATACTTATTTCCATACTTGTTCAGAGTTGTTGCCCAAGTGAGTATCGTAAACCATCAATATAATATCGTACAGCGAAATTTATAGATCATACAATATGAAGCCTCCGTACTTACTCACTTTGAATAGTAGTTTCCTCCCGTTCCAATCTACATACACCTCCAGGAATAAATTAGCTAAACTAATCATTTTACCTCACATTTTTTAATACAACCAAGTTCTATCTAATGTTTAAACAGCACCATGGATATACTTGTGTTTTGATCTAGAAGTTATGCAACAAAACTGCATCCCTCTGTTCGTTTCAATCACGTGAGTGAACACACTGCACTCAGGTAAGGTTGAATGGGTTCCAGTGCACCTTGTTTGATAACTGCTCTAGAGCAGATTGCACAGCACCGAGATCAATTGCCGGACTTGAATGTATCAAAGTCAATGAAGATGAAATCTTCCATCATCTTCTTCAATCAAAAAGCTCTTCTATCCGTACACTCTTCTATCAAAAAACTCCTTCAGCTTTGGAATTGCTTTTTATATAAAGAATCGTAAGTATTTTCTACCAGTATGTGTTTTAAGAGTGCGCAGTAGTGACTTCACCTCATATCATCCAGTGAAAACATATATTTTCTTGGGACATCTCACGCCTAAAGTTTTCATTGCATTTTTTTATGAAACAAACTTTTGTTTTGAAATGCTAAAATATTTTAGTGACTCGCTGAGTAGATTTTCTATTTTCTAATTTATCGAACTTTTACTTTTCCAAAATTAAAGAAACTTTGTATTTGTGTTTCTGTGTTATGTAAGTTAATATGTGTGTTTTGTAAAATTGTTCTTGTGAAGAGTTATATGCAAACATTGCATCATTCAAATAAAAGGTATTTAAAAAATATTGATGAAAATGAGTAATATAGTGTCAAATGCCCGTGTTTAAAGTGTTACTTTTTATTGTTACCTTATTGAGGGCTTTCTTAGTAATTTGTGTGACATAAATTTATATACATTTTTCTATTAAATTTTAACTTGAAAAAACTAATTTACTAGTCCTTTTAAATTTATATTGAACATTTAAAGTTTATAATTCTTTGTAATTTTGTTGAAGCTGTACCCTTGCTGATTTATTATGATGTGCACGCTGTATTTTGGTAATTGTTTTTTTGTGATTTATGCTAATGTATTTTTGACTTTGTCTGAATTTATGGTTATTGATCAATGGATTGTGATTATTGAGGTTATGTTAATAAACTTTGTTCTCTAGTTTTGTGTGGTTCTTTTTATGCCCGGGTCCACCGTTCTAATTTTGGGACTTCAGCCGTTCACGCTTCCCGAGGGCGGCTGGGTCTCAAATGGTAGCAGAGCGTGGTTACTTCGGGTTTAAAGGGAACCAGTTAATGTAGGGTGTTCAGGTTCTAATGTTCTGCACTTTTGTGCTGGTGAGTGTAAAGAAGGAGTTCGTCTCTGCGTAGTGTTCTTCTGTTGTGGTATCGTCTTTGTTGTTATTGTAGCCTCCCTTTGCTGGTTGTTCTCCATTTA